>NQII01005231.1:42302-124310 GCA_002778355.1 Clitarchus hookeri | reverse complement strand
TTCCCGATATTCACGGTACACTCGTGAAATCGTCGTACGCGAACATCCAAATGTTATCGCTACCTCGAAGATGCTATGTCCCATCTCTCGTGCGCCGGCTATAACACCACGTTCAAACTCACTTAAATCTTGATAACCTGCCATTGTAGCAGCAGTAACCGATCTAGCTGCCGACCGCATCTCGTTACTCTGATTGGTTCCATACCTCCGTTCTTTGCATACGCACGCCTATACCAGTTTTTTTTTGCTCTTCAGTGTATAAAGGAAATATTGCCTATAATTTATCGATAAAATATCAGTAAGAGTTCAATTTAACCAAAAATAAGATTCGTTTATGTTAACACAGGTATGAAACGCTCGTGATGTGTGACTTATTTAGAAAGCAACCACACGCGTCAGACATGGGGTGTTTTTTTCAAAGGTTTTGTCGTGTGAACGGTTGAGATGCGTAATAAGCCTTGGGAAAGGGCGGGCCTTCTTAGACATTCTGCTCGCTGCGTGTGAAGACCATGACATCGCATGGCGCGAGGCAGAGTCACGGCGTGTGGTTTTGGTGTCAGTGGGCCGCGGCCAAACACCACGAGTGTGTGTTGCTCCAGCGACCGCGATGGAGAGGTCAGTGTCGCACGTGTTCATCTCACTCTGCCAGTTGGGTCCATTCCAAAACCAGTTTGTCTTGGACGTGGCAGTTACCTTATAAGCTCTTTATAAAACAAAGTCATGATAATCGGCTGCTGTGAAACACGAAGTCATCAATCATAGCCGTACTTCGAAGGTTTACCATAGTAACCATTTATAAATAAATTAAATAATTGGGAATGCCATTTTTATGAAGTTATCACTGTTTAATTTTTGCTGATATATTTTCACCTGGGAGTGCAGAGGTATAAATGGAAACATATCCAAACCCTCTAAATTTTAAAATATCGGTTTAACGGTTTATTTTTTTACCCAAACAATACCTAATTATGTTTTAAAAGTACAGGTGGGTTTATGATAAAAGGTTAATAAAGCAATCTACGAAAATTCTGTTTCTTTAAATTTTTATTTACTTTATTCATCTTAATGTTCCATTCGTACACTAAAGGCAGTTAACATTTCATATGATGTTGCATGCAATGTGCAACCGCAAACACCACATGCTGAAAATTAAATTACAATCTCCACACTTTTACAGTACAGCTGAGATGTTTGAACTTACATTCAAAATGCAAAGAGTACTAACAGGTAATAACAAAATTAGTTTTTAGAGTTTGGAAATATGTACGCATTTCATTATAAAATCCATTTATACGTTATTGTGATATCGGGTAATGAAACACCAAATTATAATTTTACTTTAAACAAACATACCAAATAAAATGAATCTTCAATACTTAAGTATAACGGCTTTTTACATTTTGTATAATTCTGGCTTGCAATTACACAAATATAAATATAAATAAAATGAAGAAATCTATTTTATATTTAATTGTTTTTTTTTTATATTAAAATGATTTCTCATTAAATTAAATGAAAGGTGCAACGAAAATAAAATTTCAAATATTATTTATAGCCAACNATATTAAAATGATTTCTCATTAAATTAAATGAAAGGTGCAACGAAAATAAAATTTCAAATATTATTTATAGCCAACAGATATTGTTGTAATTCATATAACAAGACTTTTAAATTATACGGTTACAGTAACGATTATGATACATTTAAATTTATGTATATCAATAATAACAGCTTAATTTTCATCTACTGCATTTTTAGTTTGTGCTATTGTAACTTTTTATTTTAAGCATCCACAGAATAACTCATTGTAGCATTTTTGGTGGAGAAACAGGCGCTTTGGATGTGTCTTACTTTACTGCAGCTGTCTCCGCTTACGTATTGCGTTTAGTGAAAATGAATAACATACAGAATTATGTTCTGAAATTGGGAATCCGTATCGGAATTATTTGTGTTGAAATAATTTTTCATTTATTCGTGCAATGTGATAGCAAGAAATAATCCTTGATAAATAATTTTTTGAATTATGTGAACAATAGCAAAAGCATAAAAAGTCGTCCTGTTTTATATCTAGAGAAACGACTTTCTCGTATAAATCAGCTTACATAGTCACAACATGAAAACTGATTCCACTGTAATCTTACTGCTTCACTAATAAATTGTATTCTGTAGCATAGCTGTATGCGTCGACAAGTTGTGTAGTCTAAGTACTGCATATTTTCTTCGACAATAATACCCAACCTTCTTAGAATAACAACCAAAATCTCTTGTACGGGACGGAAATTGGTTACTGAGAAAAAAAATACAGGATTGCACAAACAAAATTATTTTGCTTTTTGTAGACTATATTNGGACGGAAATTGGTTACTGAGAAAAAAAATACAGGATTGCACAAACAAAATTATTTTGCTTTTTGTAGACTATATTGAATACCACAATTTATAGGCCCGGTTATGTACTGTTTTCACATCTATCTTCGCGAAAAAAAAAAATGTTTTAAAATTCTAAGGTAATATGTTGGACGTCACATTCTCGACAGCGATGTTGCTTACGTAAACATAATCTTAAAAATTATTAAGTAGGTTTTGTCAGTTGTACGCTATTCTGTACGGAATTTCAATTAAGAGCAAGAATAGTAGAGCTAATCAAAGACGATCTAAAATATGGCTGACATGAATGAAAATTTTCTGTTATCTTTTAACACTTGAGTATAGAAGAATTTGATTGAAGTTTTTCTATAGAGCCAGAATAATACTGATTGTACTTATGTCTTCGCGTTTTTAGAAGAAATAATTTTTGATACAGGACCAACACAAATAAAATAAATAAACATTTTGTTGAAATAATCTTGCCACTGTTTAGGCGTTACACTATNGATACAGGACCAACACAAATAAAATAAATAAACATTTTGTTGAAATAATCTTGCCACTGTTTAGGCGTTACACTATTTTGCATTGTACAAAAACCATGGTGTTTGTTAAAAACATCACTTCTATGGAGATGTAATCGTTACTTCCTTAAACTGTCTACGGTAAACACCACGTTATCTTGCTTCGTAAAGTTCCAGTTTTTGAGTAGACAGAATCACGTTTATTTCCAAAACTGCTGAATCGTGAACATGACATTTTTTATACGTGCCACTGTCGGAAATGGTTTTTCTAAAATAGCAAAATGGTTTAATGACAAAGTGTGATAATGATTAGAGTTTAAAATGTTGGTGAAGTAGGCGACAAGTTAAAAATCCCTCCTGCGTGGTCAGTTTGTTTAACTTGTGCCTTTGTGTACACTAGCAAGCCAAACATGTCTGCCGATCGATGCCCTGCCCTGTCGGTGACTTTTGTTCCTCCCACGTTCAGTCATTGATCCTCATTGTCCAGTCTGTGTTCCTTCCACTTCTGTGTTTCTTCCTACTATTGCTTATTTCTTTGTGCAGGTAGGACGACCTACGTACGAAACTAAGAGAACAACACCCACGTATCCAAAGATTCTACGGGATTCGAAACAGAACGTCGCTAGTAATAAGGCACCTAACCGTGCTCAGCCACGGCGGACACCATTTGTGTCACTGTCGTGTCACCGTCGTGTCACTGTTGTGTCACTGTTTGCCTTCCACAAATGATATCTCAGTTACGGATCATGTTTCTGCTGTGCGACCGTCGTTTGGTTAAAGGCTCTTCAAGGTTGTTTGATCACTTTTGAAGACCGTGCTTAAGAGCTGCATCTCCTCTTATTGCACATCCTTCTTATGTTTGTAAAATTAACACTGCCATGGACAATCTCACTTTATTCATGCATTATCCAAGTGGAAACATCTCATTTTTACTAAAGTAAATGTGTTAATAATATGCTAATTATTGCTCTTAGGTTAAAAACAAAGGAACGCTGACTTCAGTAGCCAAAAATGTACATATTACACTCTTACTACAACGTCAAATTTTGGGGCAGTTTTAATTCTAGCCTATTCACGGTTCCTTTACACTTGTTGAATTAAGACATTTTGAAAAATCTTCCCATATATGACGTATCCGGTTGTTTCCCAAATATGTCGTGTGTTACGTGACTTTTATAATTCTGTTAACTTAAACGTATCTTATAGTTGTGTTGGTAATGCATGGCAGGAAATAGTTCTTATGCAGAATGGAACTACACTGATTGCGCACGAACGCGGCGTGTTATATCTTTGTTGTAGTTGTCTATAATCAGTTCAGATTTGTTTGCATGAGGCGCACAGGAATATCCTGGAAGTACAACTTGGGCAGGAAAGTTATAAGTATCCATGAACGGACTATAATTGCTGCCAACTTAACCAGAAGTATCCATGAACGGACTATAATTGCTGCCAACTTAACCAGAAGTATCCATGAACGGACTATAATTGCTGCCAACTTAACCAGCAGTCTTAACTAGCGTGTCTTGTTGATAAAAATAAAGTAGTTATTGGCAGTGATTTTTTTTCTAGTAAGTGCTCTCTGAAGGCAAACCATCTTTATCGCGTGTAACTGTGGTTTTCCTCTTCTGACACTTACCGAGAAGTGAAAGCGGCTGAGGATGTGACAATAACTGTCTGTTTCTTTGAAGTGATTTTGTCGTGACGTTTCTCTTCTAAGAAAAACACCCCACACTGTCCTTGTGACGACCTCACGCGTCATTTGGTTTCCTCGGCAACAGCCCAGTGACAGCTCAGCTGCTTGTCATGNACTGTCCTTGTGACGACCTCACGCGTCATTTGGTTTCCTCGGCAACAGCCCAGTGACAGCTCAGCTGCTTGTCATGTTTAGTAGAAGAGGAAAACAAAACAAAAAGACTACGTGCCTAAGACTAGCTTAAATTAACTTTCTGTTCCACAGTTTTAATAAAAATGACCCCTTCGTTAAAAAAAATACTGTAATCGATGGACCCAAAGTGAACGAGTATATCAATATTAGCATTACTTTAACAAACACTCTGGAACGAAGGCCATTGAAACATTGTACAAGATGTGACACGAATCGTGTCCCATTCCAAAGTTAATCCTATAAATATATTAGCTACTCGGAAACAATGAATAAAGTCAATATCATTATAGGAAATGAAATCTAGGTGCTTCTAGTAAACGCAGAAATATAAATTTTAAGTTTATTCAAAACATTAGCTGTTTTGGTAATAGATACATCCAGACTAATGCAGTGATGCTTCAAGGAAATAATCGTCTTTTATTTTTAGTTTTATATCAGTTACTTATAGTGAAGNCCAGACTAATGCAGTGATGCTTCAAGGAAATAATCGTCTTTTATTTTTAGTTTTATATCAGTTACTTATAGTGAAGCCTGTAATACATTTACTGATTTGGTATACAAATATTTTAATTCGATCAGAAACTATTTACAGTTATTTACAATCCATTTTCATATGTAAATTTTTGATTATTGTTTTTTAACGTGACCGACCGTATCTCGCACCAAAAATAAGGCAGAACTACACCACTGCACTCGAATCCCTCCCAGTGTATAATAAACCTTAATATACTAAAGATAAAGTAAAACTATTTTCGTTTTTTTTTTCCGCATGCCCTCGACATTGGCTCAAAACTTGCCATGACAAATGTCAAATACACTTGTTCAAACAATGGTGTTAAGTTTTTTTTCATTTGGTTGTACCAAATCATGCGTGTTGACGAAAAAAATATATTACATTTTACATTACTTAATTACATCGTGTTTGGGTTACAACTTTGTCAAAAATTGTCAAATAGTTTATACGTATTCTATTTATATATAACATAATTTGTGTGTATAAGAATTGTGGCAATTTTATTGGAAATCACGTGGTTGTTTCGACAGTTATGTTGGAACAAAAAAGGTTCAGTTTTGTGACACGGAGAACGGTCATTGCGCATCTAGTTAGCGCACTCTACCTCATATTCACTCTCGGGTAGTAAACGGAAGTACCCACATTACCACACGAGTATTCAGGATTAGTATGATTTCGACTGTCAAACTTCGGAAGGTAATTCCTCACGTAAAAGTACGTAGGAAATATGCATATGTAGCACTTTTTGACGTACAATCAATGTGGGGGAAGATACGAAACCTCGTAAAAGGAGATTTTGGACGGTTTTAAACTAACATTTTAGAAACTACATGAGAGTAAGCAACAAACGTGTAGAATAGGTTTTTTTGATAGAAGACCTTAAACCTCTTCAAGCACCTTTGGTAAAAGCATCCCCCTGAACTAATTAAATAGGGGTTGCTAGANGATAGAAGACCTTAAACCTCTTCAAGCACCTTTGGTAAAAGCATCCCCCTGAACTAATTAAATAGGGGTTGCTAGAGTAATATCTTATAAAAATCTGTAATCGTAAATACGGTATTTTATTGGTGGATAATAATTCAGCATTTCTCAAATAACGAAAAAGGCCACCTGAGTGTGACAGACCCAGCGGAATCCCGCCACCTCTTGTCATCACTGCCGAAGCTCAGAGTGAGGGTAGTTGAAACCCCATGAGGGGCCCTTTACCATGCAATATGTGTTATTATTTACATGCAGTGGGTTAGGAAAGNGATAGAAGACCTTAAACCTCTTCAAGCACCTTTGGTAAAAGCATCCCCCTGAACTAATTAAATAGGGGTTGCTAGAATAAAAAAATCTTATAAAAATCTGTAATCGTAAATACGGTATTTTATTGGTGGATAATAATTCAGCATTTCTCAAATAACGAAAAAGGCCACCTGAGTGTGACAGACCCAGCGGAATCCCGCCACCTCTTGTCATCACTGCCGAAGCTCAGAGTGGGGGTAGTTGAAACCCCATGAGGGGCCCTTTACCATGCAATATGTGTTATTATTTACATGCAGTGGGTTAGGAAAGNGGGGTAGTTGAAACCCCATGAGGGGCCCTTTACCATGCAATATGTGTTATTATTTACATGCAGTGGGTTAGGAAAGGCAGCCCCTCCGCCCACTGCCCTATATCAATCTGTAGCTGTGGCAGTTTCCCACCACAGCTGATGTTGACCACCAGGTTTCCCCAGTAGACAGGTCGTTAATTTTTACCGTATTCCCCCTGCTGCAAGGAGTGGAAGAAGGCAGGAGAAGCAAACTCCCTCCTAGTTGTTCAGTAAAACAGGAATTTTGAATATTGCAGGGTTTTTTTAATTTCCCACCAACAAGCCCACGAGTAAACTCGGTGGTGGTTAAGTATCGATAATATATGGTAAGTGGATTCTAACTGCCAAAAGAGATTGTAAAAAACGCGAGACGTCGTGAGGGCGTGGTCTGGGAAAAGGAATAATGTTTAATATGTAAGTAGTTCCCAACCCGTTACTGGGGGTAACTGGCATTTAAAGCGTGACTGGAAGGTGCTGTTCGCTAAAAATAAGTTATAGAAAAAGTATTTAAAGTTGTGTGTGTTTAGGAAGTTAATTGTTTTTGTTACGTTTTTCCTCGTGTGTGCGTGCTACTCTGACGAGCGATTGAAAGTTGTTTAGGAAACTTCGTTTTAAACAGTTTTAACTCACGTAAATACGCTGACGGCATGTATTTGATGGTTTCAAACAGTTTATTAAGTTATTAGTTCAATATTTTTTCGAAAAAAGGCGGTAGTTTTGTAAAAGAATGCTTGAAAAGCGAGCTGGGAATTGTAATTTTATTTCACGTGGTTGGAGGTCTCTGATTGGCCGAGAGGGCGCTCGGTAGGCGGGGCCTTCATCTGCCACTCAAGAGATGGCAGAACTGTCGTCGTTTTTACGTGGAACACATTTTAAAGTTGGAAATTTTTGTCGGGAAAATAAAAAGCTTTTAATTTGGGTTGTAAAATAGCTAAAATGACTTATATATATATATATATGTATATATATATTAAGAAGGGAAAAACTTTTTTTTGGATTTGTGTCCCATTTATAGGCTTAAATTAATTTTTTTTTATTCTGAAAATTTTTAGATTTTTAGTCTATTGCAATTAATGATTTGAATATAATGTTTACTGGATGGTATTATTATTAGCAGAATCAACTTCAGAGCTTCATCTTATTATCCCAACGGAATCCTTTCGAGAAAACATAAAACCAAGTGTCAAAGGGTGTGGTGTAACGCCCGCGGGCGTGCATAACAGATACGAGGGTCCAAAGGTCATACCATGAAATCACGGGAACTTCATATAGTAATGGCTGTTAGCAGTTGATTTAGCTCTTTTAAAATCGCATGTTTATATTGTAAACACTATATGGAATACATTAACCAGTAAAGTTGACAGCGAATAAGTTAGAGTAGCTTTATATCTTGAACGCCTCTTAAATTCGTTCCATTGTTGTATTAACTGCTTTAAATGTTTCATATATATATATATATATATATATATATACTTTTTTAATTCTAAATCTTTACTTGCTTAGTGCTGTTTGTAGGCCTAGGGCATGAAAATTTTAGAGACTTCAGTTCCTGCAGAAAAATGGAACTGAGATAAGCTTAACATTAATATTTAGTTTACCTCCCAGAATGTCCTCTATTTAGTCAATGTGTCTCATATTAGCAAATGCAATAATTTTATTCTAGTCGTTTGCAATGGGGAGTGGCTTGCCACGTAGTTTTAGACTCACGTTACCAAAAAAATTGGTTATATTTCATTAAAACCTCATCAATGAAATTAAGATCCTAGTTAATATTTGTGGATAAGTTAGACATTATTGGTATTTTACGGTGGGAATTAATCGTATGTATTCCTTTTAAAATGCAAGACGTACGAAAAATTAGATTTAAATAAATATGAAATACGAATCTGAGGTACAATTTTTCTTCTTGCTCCAAGCATGTTTCAAAATGTTTTCCTTGCCCGAAAATTTACCTTCAACTTACTTCACTCAAACTGCAATTGAAAAGTGTATTTAAAATCGATCGTTTTCCGTTATTTGTAACAATTTTTTTTTTTTCGAAAATTTACATAATGGAAGTGAAAAATAAATGTTAATACGTGAATCAATCCGATGTCGCTTTTCGTGTTGTTACAGTGGCTATGGAAAAAAAATTTACAACTACTTTACAAAATTGGGATATTTTTTTTAATAGCCACTAATAAGTATCCCGAACATAGAGTTTTGTGCGCCCATTTGTGGTTAAGAATCGTTAATGTGTTCGTTACATTACTGATGCAATTTACGAGTATCATAGCTGCATGAAGGAAGGGCAGTTATTGGACGTGCAAAGATTTTTATGATTGCTTTATAATAGCGTGTCGTGTTAATAAAAAAGCAATTATACTTGGTGGGACCACTCCTCTGTTGGAAAAAGAAGAAGTCGTGAGAGAATTTTGAATGGGGCTAGATTATTTCACCTACATNGTGGGACCACTCCTCTGTTGGAAAAAGAAGAAGTCGTGAGAGAATTTTGAATGGGGCTAGATTATTTCACCTACATTTTAAAAAATTTGCATTTCAGGACTTTACCAACAAAAATTTGATGTTATGATTTTTGAAGAATACAAATGTCAATACCGCTGTGAAACGTTTATTGAAAAAATATGTGAGGGTTTAGAGATTCGAATTGTCGTTACGTGCCGATTAGGCAATGAGTTGTGTTGGAAAAAAAAACAATATAGTTTATATCTAATGATCCTCCTCCACNGTGGGGCCACTCCTCTGTTGGAAAAAGAAGAAGTCGTGAGAGAATTTTGAATGGGGCTAGATTATTTCACCTACATGTTAAAAAATTTGCATTTCAGGACTTTACCAACAAAAATTTGATGTTATGATTTTTGAAGAATACAAACGTCAATACCGCTGTGAAACGTTTATTGAAAAAATATGTGAGGGTTTAGAGATTCGAATTGTTGTTACGTGCCGATTAGGCAATGAGTTGTGTTGGAAAAAAAAACAATATAGTTTATATCTAATGATCCTCCTCCACCGCATGATTGGCTTGATATAGGCTATTCGCGGTAAAGAGAGCACTTTTTGAAGCTCTCTCATTTGGAATAATGGTCAATAAACATATTTTACTGTAGCATTATACTTGAACATTCGAGTAGGGGGAGATTTACACCTGTATCTGTTAATTACATGGCAATATTTATTTTAAAAAGTGGTGAAAGAATAAGAAATAGCTGACAGGAAAATAATAACTACGGCCTCAGAAGTACTCGCTGTACCGTGAGCAGCCTATAACACAGTTCATGCTGTGCATGCAGATTCCCGTTCTGGGGAGCGTGGAAGACGTCCCACTGTCGAAGCCGTTCTGGGGAGCGTTGGAAGACGTCCCACTGTCGAAGCCGTTCTGGGGAGCGTGGAAGACGTCCCACTGTCGAAGCCGTTCTGGGGAGCGTTGGAAGACGTCCCACTGTCGAAGCCGTTCTGGGGAGCGTGGAAGACGTCTCACTGTCAAAGCCGTTCTGGGGAGCATGGAAGACGTCCCACTGTCAAAGCCGTTCTGGGGAGCGTAGAAGACGTCCCACTGTCAAAGCCGAGAAGTTCAATGAGCCAGACATTATTTAATTATGTTCAGAAGATGGATAGATGGTCTGCAAAATGGGGATTTTATTTTTAATAACTACTAATAAGTATTCCGTAAGTTTTTCCAGACTTTTGGTTTCCTGTGTCCTATCCCTACTCTACTGGAATAGAAATATAATTGTTTATCAAATGGTAGGCGGGCGACTGCGATAAGGTTGCAGTGCCTACGTAAAAGTATATGATTGTGCGCTCTCTGGTGTACTGAGCCGAATGTTACGCAACGATGCGGCCTGCGACCTCCAGTGCACCTGCGATGAGTCATCGCCTTCTCTCGGAGAACATGGCTTGGACAGCGGGTGGGGGAAGAACACGGCCTCGTGAAAGGTGACCTCTGTGGTCGAGGTCACTCACGAAGTTTACACAATTCGGAACGTATGTGCTGAGACCAGCAATAGGCTCAAACCTAGGCGATCGCAGTTCATACTGGCATTACTAAAGTTTCACGTAAGAAAAACTAGAATTACCAATTCCTTAAATCCCAAATTTAACCTTCCACAGAACAGCGCACGTCAATATGAAAACGTGTTTCTATTATGATTTCGAACAACGAACTTAAAGATATGTTATTGTGTCGTTTTGCTAGAAAATAAGATTGAAAAACGAAATTACGCTCATTTTCATTTCGATTCTCAAACCACTCACTTGAAAGATGCATTTTCTATCAGCTGAAACTTAACAATTATGATCGTTGTTTTCTAAGCCAGATTTTTGATAGCGTACTGCTAAATTCTCAATTTCACTACATTTACTTAAGGTTTTAATTGCGAAGCTCTACTGAGGGGCTACCCTCACACTACAGGATTCCGTGACCGTTCCCCGGAAATCCATTTTTACGTGTGCCGCGTAAGTTAAGTGAAGTAGGTTAGCCACTGCTCCCAGGGCTTCTCATGTAGCCCTTACGAACAGAAGTCAATCCCAGTAAAAATGATTTCTGAATCACGCAGGTCTCGAGTCAATCTTGGGTGGCCCCAAAGTCTCGGTTCGAGCTGCAAATAAAAAACATAAGGTAAGGTTTAGTGTCACGATGTAATGGAGAGAGCACTTCGAGCTACTTACCACTCTGCAGCATCGGCGGCCCGGTCACTCCATCGCGTGTCTGACTTCCTCGCCCCGTCAACTCATACTGATGCTGAGCTCTGCTCCTGGGTGTGAAGACTGTGTTTAACTGTATACATACTTATATATTTATATACACACACACACACACACATATACACTGAAGAGCCAGAAGAACTGGTACACCTGCCTAATATCGTGTAGGGCCCCCGCAAGCACGCAGAAGTGCCGCAAGACGACGTGGCATGGACTCGACTAATGCCTGTAGGTATGCAGGAGGCATTGAAATCTGCGCCGATTTGAGAAAGCGTTGCACGTCTATCACGTTTAATCATTCTCGTCAGTCGTCGTTTGTCCCGTTCGTTCACGATATTTTTCCAGCCGCAGTGATTCCGAAGATGTGATGTTTTACCGGATTCCCGATATTCACGGTACACTCGTGAAATGGTCGTACGCGAAAATCCAAATTTTATCGCTACTTCGGAGATGCTATGCCCCATCTCTCGTGTGCCGACTATAACACCACGTTCAAACTCACTTAAATCTTGATAACCTGCCATTGTAGCAGCAGTAACCGATCTAGCAACTTTGCCAGACGCCTGTTGTCTTATATAGACGCTGCCGACCGCATCGCGTTACTCTGATTGGTTCCATACCTCTGTTATTTGCATACGCACGCCTATACCAGTTTTTTAGGCTCTCCAGTGTAATACAAGTATTTATAGATCTATAGCCTTTGATACGTGGGTGAGGAACATTGCCATGCTGAAAATGCAATGGGAATTTCCATGTTGCCGCGGTACGGGTGGCGCTGAATTGTTTTAAATTGCTTAGTAAGCAGTGACATGCATGGATCTAGGCACTCGCGTAAACAAAACGTTCTTTATCCCACTTTCTCCGAACCTCACAGTGTGAACAATGCGGCCTTGTAAGACCAATTTCCCCAGCCATTCGCCGCACAACACGTAGCGCGATTCGTCGCCCAAAACAACGCCCTTCCATTGTTTGCGTGTGCTGCACGACTGCAAACAACGGGTGTTATTCCGTGGAAGAATCTTAGGCTTGCGGTCAGCAGTTCATCCGCGTGATCCAAACACAACCATGTCGGCGGATATTACAGCCACTCGCAGTACTTCCCGAAGCCGATAGAAAGGCTTGGACCACTGTTTGTAACGAACCCTTATGATTTTACTTCGCCATGCCTTTATATCACATGTATAATTTATGATCAGGGAACCGATGACGGATATTGTTTTTGCAGTTAAATAAAGCATATATATTTAAAGTAAGTCTGTATTAAGCAGGAGTAAAACATGTTCTCACTTAAAGTAGCTAATTTTACAATCATATTATGTAAAATACTTTTAATTATGTTTTGGAAAGATGTCCGATATTTACAAAAACACATTTACATACGTAATGAGTTCTGAAAGCAACCTGACTAATCATTAAACTTAAGATAATTATTGATTACAAAATAGCCTTTCTCACTTATATTATTTAATTTGTTTCGTTTGCCAGGAATAAGTTACACAAAAACTGCTAAACATATAATTCGTTGCACCTTAGTAGAACGGCGTAATATTCCTGTCTCCACTGGCCGCTGTTGCCGTCATATCCGCACCCCCCTCCTCCCACCTAATATATTGTATTCAATACTTTCTTATGAAGCAAACGTATATTTGTCATCGTGAAAGCTCACAAACACAGCCTCACAAGTTACAATCGGCATACAGTCCTGCGGCCAATTCAGAGCAGATTCAGCTCGTGCATGCATGACGCGTGCGTTTCTGTGACGAATGCGAATTCGTACGGAAAATGTATGCTCCAGTTTATTCAAGAGAAAATAACTTTATATGATTTGTACTAATATCAGTCACGAATTAATCCGAACACCATGGCTGAAGACGCTCTACAAAGGCGACATGTGTGTATTTACAATTTAGAAAAGAAGATTTGCCGTACAAATCGGCATGACGAACAAGAGATTTTTTTATATGCTGATGGAGTTTTATAAGAATTTGTTCAGCAGCCACATGTGTGCATTCGCGAAAACTTAGTACAGGCAGGATAAAGTTCAGTCTGTAATTGTTTTAGATTAATAGTAGATTAAAGCAGTACTTGGAAACGCTTTTGCGATTGATTTGATTGATTTCCTCACTAAGAAACTGGCCTTCTGGAAATAAATACTAAACTTCTTTAAATCTGTGGGATACGAGGTAAAAAAACAAGCGCAGCCTGTTTACATGATTATAAAATAACAATCGTAAAAAACAAATATGCAGTGGCATCATAAATCTTAATGCAGAATAGGGGTTGCAACCATATTATTACTCTGGAATAAATTTGTAACACAAACCTGTTTTAAATTGTTATAAATCAATTTAATTATAATACAGAAAGATATGTGTATATTTGTAATACTTTATTTTGTAATGTTACCTGTGTAATAATAATAATAATGATTTATTTTCACCTTAAAAGTAATATATACTGCGCTTAGGAGTCAGTTTTATACCATTAAGGCGTATATAAGCGCTTGGCTTATTTTTTCGTGAAGAAACTACAGGCGAAATATGAATGTCAAGGCCATATCCTCACATTCACTGTCTACTACAACCATCCTTTCCTTAAGAACTTGCCAGGAGAGCGGGTGCATTTCAGGAACTTGAAGTTCTCCGCAGTCGGGATCCGCAGACGACCGTCGCCCCTGGAAGCTCCACATGACAGCAGACCGCGAGACGGACAAGTGCCGGAACGCAGTGTGTGGTAGGAACGGGAGCAGCCTGAGAAAATCTACCGTCCTCCAAAAACGCTTCTCGCCGCTTTTCTTAATTATGTTATCACTTTTTTTTTTTTTTTTTTTTTTTTTTTTTTTTTTTTTTTTTTTTTNAGGCTGTATCCTAACTCCTAACTCACGCTGTCTCATAATTTCATAGAGATACCTCTATTCTCTCCCAAGTTGCGAATAGGGGGTGAAAGATAATGTATACTCGCCGATTACTGCTTACTCTGTGACAGTAGTAATGTTTTTAAGTTTAATCGCGAGTTATTAAGCGTGTATTTCATGTAGCAGTGTTGGTTTCATGAATCATATTTAACAGAAACGGTGAAAAGTGACATTTATAAATTCCAATCAAAATATGTTTATGTAATTTGTTTACAAACTGCGTAATCGTCTGATTTCCGTACAACAGTACAGTTTTTAAACATAAGTAAATTTGTAAAATCGTACTGAATCTTACTTGAAAGGCTATTATTCTTAATAACATTAATAATAACAAACTCGTGTAACAAATTCGTACAAGAAACAGCAGTTGTAAGAGCATAGAAAAGAAAAGATTGGTGTTAAGCCTCCTTCGTGATGCAAGGGTTCCATTTCTTCAGCGTAGATACAAAATAAACCAATACATCAGGTTGACATTCCTTGTGGACGAAAAAACTACGAGGGCTAGAAAAAAGAATAATGTCTTATTAACAATGAAAACATTTAACCCTTGATGTTCGCGCACGAGACAGTTACCGGGTGAAAGTAATGATAAGACTAAATATTAAAAATTGTTAATATTTATATAAATAATTAATATATATTTCTTCTGGAATAAACACACAAATACGAATTGAATAGAAACATTTTTTTTTCCATACCTGTGTTATTAAAATTTTACATTCTTCACGAACTCGCTTTATGGCTTGGCACACCGCTTTGCACACTCCAACTGTGGCGTCATCAGGAACACACGTGTGGGCTGTTTCGCTCAACACACGACTGTCACTTGAAATGATTGCGTTACCGGAACACGCAGTTCTCATGTTTATTTATAAACCTATAGCTAAGCCACTGAACAGGAAAGAATTGTTTGCCTTTCTGTATAGTAATGAACTCCATGTTTGCACAGTTCGATAACACGGACTAAAATGAACGTACGTAATGAACAAGTGAAAACCAAACATCAACGCTTGCCGGGTTCAGAGGGGGAGAGGTAGAAACTTCTCGTGACTATATACGTGTGTTTGTGTCCGGGGCATTTGAGCCCATTTTCTATTTTACTTCGTGGCATTAGATACACGACCGTTTGTGGCATTTGAGACAATTTTCTAAGAATTTTGCTTCGTGGCTTTTGAGATTCGTGGCATTTGAGACATAACCTTGTCCTCAGGGTGGGACAAGGAAACATTTGTTCTCCCCCCCCCCCCCNGTCTCAATTGTATATGTTGAAGACAGTACTAAGAGGCGCCACATGAAAACAATGTTAATAAAAATGTACGTTAATAATTATATTAGGTAGTAATGTATATACTGGTAAAATTATTTTGTTTCAAAATATGCTGAGTTCAGTAGAGTTGTAGTCAACGGCTTTGACCTGTTATTCGACTTATTCTACTCCCATGCCATCGACTGGCTCTGTTATAGTTTTTGATATATGGGTGAGGGCAATTTTCATGCTGAAATCGTATTGAACCAATTGCAGAGTGTAACCGCAGTACGCAGTGAACAAACTGTGCCGTGTGTGTGTGTGTGTGTGTATGTGTATGTGTATGTGTGTGTGTGTGTGTCACATGGTGACTTGTATGTGTGTACTGTGATAGGCCAGTCAGGCACTACTCAAAATGGACTGTCTCAGTACCTTGACCGTGTAAAGTTACGCTACGTTAACTTTGAATTAAGTCCATGTCAATAGTTTTAATTTATTTCATTTTTTTGCGAATCATTTCGCACTGTCTGTACCCTCACATGTTAAAACAAATCTCCCTGCCGCTGCTGTGAAATTATTTCTATTTTTGTATGATAAGCAAGTGCACTCCGCAGTCTCCAGTATCCACTAGGAATTATGTTGCAGCTATGTGTTGTGCAGTAGCATTTTATTGCGTAAAGTTACATCGGAATTTTTTTTTAAGTATAGGCACGCGATCCAAAAATAAAGTGTAGCTAACTTACTGAGGCTTGCAAATAGTTATTTATTTATTTCCTCACATCTAAAACGTAATGTTTTAAAAGCAACACATCAAGTTTCTACACGCTTAATAAAATTTTGAATCAGTCATGTTTTGAAATATGGCATACTATATAGGAATAATATTAAAATGCCGAATTAAAAATACTGGTAGAGCCTTAATGAGAACCAATGTACTGTTCAACAGACAAGGGATGTAATAACGGTTCAGAGAAGACAGTACATTTATTTGTGAGCTTACAAATGTATTACCTCACCACGATGCTTCAGTATAACCGTGTTACACTTCAAAATATGCGATTTTTCATGAGCAACGGTGTTGTATTTAAAAAATGCCATACTCCAGCATGCTTTCATACTAAATTATCCAAAGCAAAAATTTAATTTTCGGTATTTACGTTGTAAAACTGTTACACCTGATAGAGATTCTATACTACTTACAGTAGAGTAATTATTTCAATATCAGGTTTCTGTTTGTTTGTTTGCCTTAGAAATAGAGTCTAAGGCGCTCAGTGGTGGTCTCGGTAAAGTAAATCAGGGAACGAGACCACTTTCAAGTAGAGACGCCGTCTGAAAGTTGGTTCGTGTCTCATTCAGTTAACTTTTCGTTGTCATTTGTTCAGTTATATTCAAGGTGTTTTATAAATAATATGTCGAAATGAAAACCACATCTATGTGCGAATAGAAACCATAAATCCTCTTAACAAAATTTTTGGAAAGATCATGTAGTATTTTTTAATTTAAGTTGAATTTTGGCAAAAAAAACGCAGGGAGTTGGCAGCTGTACGTAGCTGCGTGCTAGACAAGTTGCATACCACGAAGGCGAACGGAAGTGGCGCGTCATGCGGAGAGCGCCTGCACTTAGGACAACATAAATGGCAGATTAGCAGTTGAGTAGTAAAGGCTGCCAGATGTGATAGTATTTTATTCCCAACAGACCCGCAGCAGTATTGGCGACGTAGGACCTTCACTTGTACACGCGGTGGCCTATGTACAGGCGATCGCCACATGACGCACCAGTTCTGTTTGCCTTCCTGCTATGTAACTTGAGGCTGAAACTGCCAACTCCCGGCGCTGTTTCGCTGATACTAGATGACCTTTCAAAACATTTTGTTAATACGATTTGTTGTGTATATTAGTCCGTAGATGCCGTGATTTGAATTTCGACATGTTCTTTAAAAGCACCTTGTACAGTTTAGTTGTNTGTGTATATTAGTCCGTAGATGCCGTGATTTGAATTTCGACATGTTCTTTAAAAGCACCTTGTACAGTTTAGTTGTATGTACGCATTGAATTAGGAGCGACGCAAAGGTAAACTTTCCACGCGAGAGGTTGACCCAACTTAAACGTAACGCAAAGTCACGTAACGTAGTTTTAATATATCAGATTCTAGGGACCATTCTTTTCTTTAGTTTTATGCATAAAGTTTTATTCCCATCAGTTTCCGGTTGGATTGNAATCAGATTCTAGGGACCATTCTTTTCTTTAGTTTTATGCATAAAGTTTTATTCCCATCAGTTTCCGGTTGGATTGGATATTGTGTATTATGCCACGACGTTGCAGCTAATAGTTTAATGGAATGATAAACAAATGAAAGATTTGAATAGATATGGAGTTAAATAAAATATTTGGGTGGGAAGTGACGTCAACTTATGTGACAGATGAAGTTATTGTTGGCATGTCGATGAAAGTGATGTAATTATTATAACTGCGCATTCGCATGTGTGTACCAGTCTTTTTTCTCAGACCCCAGACCTAGAATCGGTAGTACCAAATTACAACTTATCAAAGACGAGATTTTCTCAACTTCTTAGTGAACACAGGTACGAGTTTATAAGAAATTCTGAGACAGAGTTAAGGGAAGGGTAACATAACGAGGCCCGTGGTTTCTACGATGTGAATCGGCGGAGGTGTCGTTGTCGGAGTCGATGTGCTGAGTGGGGAGTTCTCTGGACGCCCCGCGGGGCGACGTCCCAGCGCGGAATGACCGGCCGTCGACGTCGCAGGTTGAGGCAGCCTCGAGGCGCAGATGGAGGCCGGCAGTGGACTTGCCCGCCAGCGAGGATGTGGCCAGCCATCCCACCCAGCCAGCCTTAATTACCTAATAGTGTAGTTGGTGAGCTCACCGCCGCGCGCACTTACTTCGCTACAGTCCCCGCTCCTGGCCAACTTCCAGCTATAACCCCATCATCTCATCTAGCTCTATTTGCCTGCCTCCTCTCCCTCCCTCTCCTCGTCACCGCACAACTTCGCGCGACTACTTTCTGATCTGCGACCACGGCCATCTTCCTCCTTTTGTTTTCACTTTCGGCATCTACGTTCGCGACCAAGCCCTGGGCGACTCGGCCCGAACTCCGGTAAGAAGTTAGCTCTTGCGCCAGCCCACGGGGCCAGGGGCTCCGGGTTTGAGTCCCACATGAGGCGGCTAAAAATTGTGTTATTCAGGATGGTGATGTGAATCGTCCTCACGTTGTGTTAAGTGTGAAATACCCTTGTGATAGGTCGAACCTTGAAAATAAAGCAATAAAAATTAAACACGTGCGATGATGATAATTGTATGAAGTCTATATAAGAAAAATTATAAAGCGGCTAAGAACATGCATGCTCGCAGGTCAGATCCCAGGGTGCGGCGGTCGGCAGTTCTCACGTGGCGGACGCTGCGTATTGTAAGGGTTTTCTCAGGGAACTCCAGTTTCCTCCTCCCATAACTCGGGTCGTTTCTCCGCCCCTCTCTCGTCATCGCCTCGTCTAATATTCTGGCTGCCCGGGCAGGGCAACTCGGCCCACTTACCGCCAGCCTCCTTTCAACTGCTCATTAGCCTACTTTACTAAGAAAAAAAGAGTTTTGAAATCACTTTCCTGTCTGTGTGTGCGTGTGTGTGTGTGTGTGCGTGTGTTTGTGCATAGCCCACCTTCCTCCCTTCCCCTCCTTAAATTTTTGAACCCGCTAACCGAATTTTACTCAACATTATTCGCATATTACGCTGTGTAAGAATATCCGACTTTTATAGTTGTTTACCAGGTCGGGCGTTTACTTTCAAAATGGCAGCAGCTTTAAAATTTTTGGTGATACGTCATATTTCAGGAAAAATTCAACCGATTTAAACTAAATTTTTTATATTTGCAGTGCGTCCTGTAAGCATTGAATTTAAAGATAATTATTTGCGTTGGCCCGCCATTTTGGAATACTATGGCAGACCATGAAAAAGTATGAGATTTAAATTCATTAAAAACTTATTTTAAAAATGGCGCCCATAAAAAATTTTAGATTTCTTCGATGTATCTACTATACCGTACAACCAATTCCGACCGACTTTTGTTTTCTGAAGGTAAATACTACAAGCATCATATGTGCCAACACATAGCCACATTTGTAGGCCATTTTGTAAAATAGCCCACATGAAAAAATGTAATTTTCGTGTCACATCTCGAAAAACAATCAACCTATTCCCACCAGATATGGCGAGGAATTTTCAATGCCGTAGGCTAGATTAATTCATATGGTTTAAGTGTGCTAGACACTTATTTTTAGAATGGCGACTATAGTATCACTTTAGCTTGGTGAGCTATATCTGCGAAACTATGTTCCCGATTTTAACTTAACTTTATATGCTGTATCTATTGCTATCATCGATTATTTTCGGAACCAGAAAACTAAGTTCCATCAAATTGCGCACACCATTAGTGCTACAGAAGGCCATGTAAACTTACATTTTTTAATTGGGAACATACATTGATTTTTAAAATGGTGGCCATATAAATATTTTGATAAGTTATTCATATCTATTAAACAATTTTACCTAATTTTACCTTACTTTCATACTGACATTATCTATTAAAATTCATCGTTAACAGAACCTATTTTAGGCAATTTTGTAAGATTGTGCCAAATAATAAAATAAGATTTTTATCTCAATCAATCGATTTCCACCAAATTCTTCGCACAAGTATCGCTATGGTAGGCCAAGTAAACTTAGGTGTTTTAAATGGCTCAAACCTAAACCCTATCATTCAAAATATAAGACTGAATACATCCGGATTTGATGTTCCGAATCCGACCTCCATAATGCAGTTAATTGCACGCTAGCTTAAGCTATGGTAGGAGGTTTTCGGGGTTGGATTCCCGGGTAAGGCTCGTGTGTATTTGTAATTGTCTCACTACTGTTGCATATTTTTCTGGTATCGTGTCTAACGTGTCAAGGCCTACCTACCATTTAAGCTTTCAAGAACTTCATTCAATATTATANGTCTAACGTGTCAAGGCCTACCTACCATTTAAGCTTTCAAGAACTTCATTCAATATTATACGCACCTATATATAGAGAAATAGGCTCATTAGTTATATCAGCAACTTATGGATACTCGTGGCGTTTTCCAATTGACTTCACTGGATATTCACTGAAGTGCGCCCTGAAAACTAACAAAGTGCAATGACCACGTACTCGCCAAAAGCGAGCGCTTGTTTGTCGGCCATGTTTGCGCTCACACTGCAGACAGTGTGGCGAGAATTGCACTGTGCGCATATTTCCAGTGAAATCTTTAACTGGGACATGAACATTGTCTGCCTTTAGTTCAGTGCGAGTGCACAGAGTAGTACGCGAGGCTGGCAGTGCGTGCCGAGTACCGACCGGCGCAGCGCTGTGATTGGACATCGCCATGTGGCAGGCGCGTGCATGTTTCCATACGTGCAGTTCGTGAGGAACCACCGGAACTGGACATCGGCATTAAGTTTCGTTCGGAGACGANGTGCATGTTTCCATACGTGCAGTTCGTGAGGAACCACCGGAACTGGACATCGGCATTAAGTTTCGTTCGGAGACGAAGAACACCAACGGCTATCGGACAAAAAGTTATCGGTCTTACTTAACAGCACTTGCCGATATTTACGTAATCTTTTTNGGAACACCAACGGCTATCGGACAAAAAGTTATCGGTCTTACTTAACAGCACTTGCCGATATTTACGTAATCTTTTTGCCATAGCGAGCGTGCCAAGTACAAATTAGCAGCAATCACGGCTTTACAAGTTAAGCAAATATTACTATATCTTGCTTGGACGTAGCACTGCTAACGTGGAGCATGCTTTCTTCCTACAACGATAGCATGGGTTCAATGCCCGTGGTAACTGAGCAAAGTCGCAATATTTTAATGGGCATAAAGTATAAGAGAGGTATTAATGGATATAATCTTTGGAAGCAGGAGAATGACGAGAAGCCACCAGCTTGCGCGATGGAATTTTTTGCCACAAAAGCCATGGAAGGCAAACTAGAACTATTTTCGCGAGTTTGCATGAAAGCACGGCTGCTCAATTCTCTTTAAATACCAACTATAATTTTTTGGGGAAGATACCAAATTGTTCTTTTTTCCTCGAAAGTGAAACCATAACTAAAACAGAACACTGTCTGTGGTACCCACAGTATATCTCCCAGTCTCTCTTTAAACTAACTGCATGTAGTCACATGTAGAACTGCATATACTTAAAGTAAGCATCGATTTNATCTCCCAGTCTCTCTTTAAACTAACTGCATGTAGTCACATGTAGAACTGCATATACTTAAAGTAAGCATCGATTTAAAAGTGAAACTTTACTTGTTTTACTAAGGCAGTTAATTATATGTCTTTTAAATAGAATGTGCGATTTTTCATGCATTAAGAATATATATAAAGGGTAATTTTCACAGATTCTTTATGGATGCAAGAATTACTTAGTTAACTGTATTCTTGATGTTCTGTTCTACTCGAGGTCAAGCCAACTGGAAGGACCAGGAAGTAACATAGCATGAAAATGCAATATGTCACTAGTTAAATATGTTAACTGAGTTTCAATGAAAAACTTGTGGCAGTTAGAGAACCAAGTAGTAGCGATATTTATCGATTACGTTCCTTATGCAGTTAATGCCATTTTTAACATTTTTCTTTGATGTTGCTTTTTATTCACAGGCTACGAAAGAATACGGCGGATGCAGTACAGAAAACTGCATTTAAAACCGAGTATAGAAGTTCATTGTTTGTAGCAGGTGTCTGAATAAATCTTCAAGCATTTTACTCAATGATTTTTATGCATTATAATATAAAATATGCCAATTTACATTTAACTGTTTGTGCATTCAAGCTAATTGGTAAATGGCGTATGTGCTTACAAGCAATTTACGAACATTTGAGTGAAACTGTCAAGAGGGTGGGAGGTGATAATTTGAAAAGAAGCATCTTGGGACTAAAATACAATGGAGAAAGATCGCAAAAAATACCAAAAAAGGGATGGGAGATGCAAGTCGCTGATGGAATGAGGAGAGGTGAATGTGGAGTGATTTTGGCGGCTCTTAATATCAAGGCCTTGATATCCGATGAGGGTTAAGAGCGGTGAGTATGGAGTAGCGCCGGAATGCAAGGACTGGGAAAAAGGAAGACTCCCGAGAAAACCCGTCAACCAGCGGCATTGTTCGGCACGATTCCCATATGCGAAAATCAGGGAGCGACCCCGCCGGGAATCGAACCCGGTTCGCCTAGGTGGGAGACGAGTGGTCTGACCACTACAACACCACGGCCCCAGGAGAGGTGAAGGCTGGTAAACAGTGAAAGGGGGCGAGTTGGAGAGACAGAGAAATATGGAGGCATTTTACCAAACTGATCCGAACACAACTAAAGATGATGATGATGATGTGCGAGGACGTCTTTAGTCCTTGACACTTCTGCAGCGTGAAGTAGGTCCAGTGATGAGGGCGCAACAGTAGTGGCTGCTACTAAAGTTAGAGAAGGGGGGGGAGCTGCCGCGATTCCCGCGTTACAGTTGGTGAAGTCGTCGGAGGAGCACGTGCTTGTGAACGGACTTTGTTGTTCACAGTTAATATGCCAAGTGCACGTTATAGGATTAGAAGACGCTATCCAAGAACCGTTTTCCGGAACATTGGAGGTTTCAGTTGTGATGTTGCTAAAGCTGATGATGTGTTTGTTAACAAGCCACGGCCAAATAAATATAACCAACAGAAATGCATCACTACAAAATATTTCATTAGTAAGTTTTGAAAATCCATATTTCTTGCAGTTTCTATATTTTATTCCACACACTTGTCAACTCCAATATTAACGTACTTATCTTTGATTTGTCCNTATTTCTTGCAGTTTCTATATTTTATTCCACACACTTGTCAACTCCAATATTAACGTACTTATCTTTGATTTGTCCTGCGCGTTGTTAACCGAATGAAGTAGAGAATGTAGGATAATCGTAGCAAGGACTACGAAGGGGATTTCTGTAGTGTTTATTTTCCTCCAAGCGACTCTACTGTGTTATTGTCCACGACTGCGGCTCCGCAGAACAAGCTCATGATTGGTGGGCGCCGTCTAGCACTGTGCTGTTTCCCACCGTGCTCCCGGACTGGAGGACGACGCCGGTGGCCAGTGGCTCTTCGTGTGACCGGGTTCTTTCACTCGTATTGTGCGTCGCCTTGCGAAATCAAACTCGACACAACCTCGAATTGTGCTACAGTAAGTAACGGCGATATTATTTATTTAAAATAAAATACCACGTATTTGTAGTAATAAGTGGGCACAAAGTAAATAGCTGCGATACACGGGGACTGCAATGCTGTGGACACACGAATAAGCTGGCGCAGGGCGGGCAGGCCAGGGTTCAGAGGTCAGAAATACCACCGAGGCTCACCTTACAACTGCGTCAAGTAAGAAAGGAGAAATCAACAGAAAACGCTAACAGTCCGCAGGAGTGAAGTAAAGAGCCATGCGATAAGAAATAAGGAAAGAAAAGTGATTTGTAAGAAGTCATAAATTTGTCCTAATTTTAAACTATCAAGTTATTGTCTTATTTCCTGCAGTCCTGGATATACTTAAAAAGCCACTAGTAGAATTTACATTCGAATATTTTCTCGGGGATAACCCATAACCCCGCCTCGCCACCAGACCTTNCGCACCATCCACACGCACGTATTTTTGTTACAAAAAATCTTAAGCTAGATTATGGATGTTGGAAAAATATCGATGTTTCGAAATGGCGATTTTTTTCAATAATGTATGAATACATCAAATCAAAAAAAAAAATTTACCAATAATTTACAATGCCGATATTTATTTTTAACTACCAGAAATAAATAATTATTTTTTTAAGTTTGGAATGTTTATTGTTTTAGTAAGCTCTGTGTTGAATTTGAAAATTAGTACATTTACTTGGGTAACGGATTGTGACACAAGTGGCGCAGAGTGTAGTGATGCACAGCACCTCGCGATTGAGAATTGCACTAGCTCACGATTATCACTTATTCAAATGTGTTGCATCGTAGTATTCGTTTTATGCCTGTAGCGTTATAAACATTTTCCCTTATGGCGATTATTTTTCAACTGCTCGGGCCCATCCATTGGACATTGTGGTTTAGTAGGCTGTGCTTTGCAACTCTCTGGCTCTCTAATAAACATTTCCTGCTCTATAGTCATTTTTTTTGTTGCAATCCCAGCGCCACATACAATATCTAAAAGAGATATATTGAAAATCAATATTTATTTCACAATATACAATTTTAAAAAATATTTTTTCTATTCAAAAAATATTTTATATAATATCCGTCTCTCTTTTTTTATATATATATATCTCTCTTTCTCTCTATCTCTCTCTCTCTCTTTCTCTCTTTCTCTCTCTCTCTTTCTCTCTATCTCTCTCTCTCTATATATATATATATATATATTCTCTATCAACATCCTTAGTCTGGATACATCACTGTTTCGAACGAAGGGCGCCTCTACCCCTGCAGTCCGCCCCTGCGTTGACCACAATCTCAGTGCGATCATCGCTGCGCCATAGAGGCTCTGGGGGAGATGTGTCATGACTTGTGCTTGTGTGCGGCTGAGAGGTGACGTCACTGCGAGCAGACCACCCACTCGCCATGCTGCCTTCTTGCTGCCCGTTACGCCATCTTGTCAAACGACAGTTACGGACTGCACGTCAGGTCTCATTCGCAGTCTGTGAGCCGACCGCGACGGACGTGTCTAAGGAGCGGCCCTGCCTCTACTTAGACACGACTTAGGTTGACTTTGCTACTCGCAGCACACACCCTGGGTGCTGTGGTCGGCCAGGNCCTGCCTCTACTTAGACACGACTTAGGTTGACTTTGCTACTCGCAGCACACACCCTGGGTGCTGTGGTCGGCCAGGAAACTGGTCACCTCGAGCCTAGCCCCTAGTGGCTCAACGGCCACAGTGTTAGGCACGCTGTTGGATTTAAATAAAANAAACTGGTCACCTCGAGCCTAGCCCCTAGTGGCTCAACGGCCACAGTGTTAGGCACGCTGTTGGATTTAAATAAAATGCACTCGAGGAATCTCCCGGACTCTCTACGAGGCGGAGCTGGTTGGGGACGCGGTGTTTGCTGGTCACCGGTCCATCCCGGCCGGCGCAGTACAAGTGCATGGGGACTGCACTTCATCACCTGCGGCTGCAACGACACACATAGCATGAACTACGGCGCCAAAGAAGGCAACAAGAATAACACGGCGATAGAAAACGCCTCCGCCAGACGCCTTTAGTGCAGCCACACACTCATTCCGGTTCCAAACCGGTACAGTCCCCTGCTGGAAATGCCAGATGGGATTTGCCAAACAACACCCGACCCCTCAAGTCACCCACAAACCCACACAGCCGCGTGTCTCTGACAACAAGCAGGGGAGAAAAACACATTTACCGAATGGTAGTTCCTGGCACCACAAGATACTCATAAATAGTGGCAATACTAGGTTCCATCTCTAAAACCTGTTATACCCTATACGTCACCCGAGACGACCTCAATATTCATATTGTGACTACATGTCAAGCCCTCTTTAAGGAAGCAGACAGCCTGTTGTAAAACCACTCCCTTAACTACTACACCTTCAGTAACCCAACAGGAAAACTACAAAAAGTGGTGTTCGATCTAACGCTTTGCACCAACACTAAATATATACAAAAAAATTTGAAGACCGTGGCTATAACATCTTGAAAATAGACCAATTTCACAAAAAAAAAGTAGCAGATCCCAGAGATGCCACAAATCCCAACAAACACATATTACAGCCGCAACACTTTTTCTGCGTGACGGCCGCGCAAGATCTCCCGCCCCTAGAAACAATTGCCAGAATGAGCATGACCGTGGTGCACCCTCGCGTCTACAGCTGCAAGATGTTCCCCGATGTGGTAACTACTCGGCACTAGGCCACGCACACAACTATTGTCGTATGAAATAGTCTGCCCACAATGCGCCGGGCCACACACCATTCACATCTCTCCTAAAACCAAAGAGACCCCATTGTGTTGCAACTGCCAAGGCGACCACTCATCAACATCAAAACTTTGCCCCAAGTTCCTACAACAAGTTCAAATACGCCAAGCTCAAGCGGAAGGCACAGCGACAACAAGAATCTATGCCAGTTTCAGTGCCGGCTAGGAACCTGGCTAACTACCTGAAAATCATTGATTCAGAAAACCTGCCACGTAGCCTCTCATACGCCCAGGCTTCGAAAGGCTTTCAACAGCCAGCTACAGCCCCCTCTCTACTTCTAGTAGCGCAGGAAACACACACAGCACCCTGCCAGCTCCAACCAAACACCCACAATAAATCATTCCACACCCCTATGTGTGCCAAGGGGGCTCGGAGACACACTCCAGGATATGAACTCGCTAATGCGGTTCTTGACTGAGTCTAACTTCACAGCCATCTTGGCACACTTCCGACCCCACATGGCAAGAAGCCAATCACTATCCACTCCACCAGAAAAATCCTCGCTCCTTCTGGAAGCGTTAAATTCATTCTCTGAATTGTAATAACCATAAACCCCACACCCCTCACAAGCTGTTCCGGAAAATTCCTGGCAACTTAAACAATAATGCAAACTCTGACGGGCGAAATAAACGCGAATTTTCTAACCGACACCAGCTCATCGCAGCATCTCGGCTGTAGTTTAAAGAACCCCCGCTGCACTTTGCAAGCAAAAATGTAATTCATCCATTAAAATAGAGATCATAAATTAATTTTAATGACGCCAAATTCAATAGCAAATGTTTTGAAGNAATGTAATTCATCCATTAAAATAGAGATCATAAATTAATTTTAATGACGCCAAATTCAATAGCAAATGTTTTGAAGAGCTCTTTGATTATAAATAACTCATTGTAACAAGACTGAATATGCTTAGAATTTCTAATTTAAAAAAATTAGTTTTACCCTATAAAGGGGACAATTAACCCAGTGAAAAGTTATTTTATACTTTTTATATATTAAAAGAAGTCGTTTTAGTTATATTACAGCCCATCTTCAAAGCTTTTAATTTTCCCNAATGTAATTCATCCATTAAAATAGAGATCATAAATTAATTTTAATGACGCCAAATTCAATAGCAAATGTTTTGAAGTGCTCTTTGATTATAAATAACTCATTGTAACAAGACTGAATATGCTTAGAATTTCTAATTTAAAAAAATTAGTTTTACCCTATAAAGGGGACAATTAACCCAGTGAAAAGTTGTTTTATACTTTTTATATATTAAAAGAAGTCGTTTTAGTTATATTACAGCCCATCTTCAAAGCTTTTAATTTTCCCNATTTTATACTTTTTATATATTAAAAGAAGTCGTTTTAGTTATATTACAGCCCATCTTCAAAGCTTTTAATTTTCCCGATACAAATATTTCACTTGAAAACTGCGCTTCGCATAAAAAGATGACAGTGCTACAATCTCTTGAGTGGCGGATGAAGGTCCCGCCTACCGCGAGACCTCTCGGCCAATCAGAGACCTCCGACCACGTGAAACTAAATGTCACAGTTTCTACACTCGCTTTTCAAGCTTTCTTTCAAAAACTACGGACTTTTTCAAAGGAATATTGAATTAATAACTTGTTAAACTGTTTTAAACTATAAATTACACGTCCTCAGTATCTTTTCGCGAACTAAAATCACCTATAAAAACAAGTTTCTTACCAACTTTCAATCGCTCGTCGGAGTAGCACGCACACACGAGCAAAAAAACGTAATTTCAATCAATTCACTTTCTAAACAGACACAGCAAAATGCTTGTAAATTTTAAAAATATTATTTCTAGCCAAACAGCGCCTTCCAGTCACTCCTTAAATACCAGTTACCTACAGTCACCGTTTATGGAACAACTTACTTTTTAACGTTTCATACCTTTTTCTCAGGCCACGTCCTCACGACGCGCAATAACTTTATAACAAATGTCGGCATTTAAAATCCGCTTTTAATATTTTAACAACCTTAACCACCACCGACTCCACTCATGGGCTTTCTGGTGAGAAATTAAAAGTCCTGCATTATTCAGAATGCCCGTGTTTATTGAACAACCAGGTGGGAGCTCGTTACTCACGCCTTCCTCCCCCCCCCAACCCCTGTTAGTAGGCATTGGGTGGGGGGTAAACGTTATTGGGAACCTGTCTCCCGGGAAAACCTGGCGGACAGAAACTAAATACTCGCTGGCCAGCGCGGCGAGTAGACAGATGTAGAACAGGTGGNCACCCTCCCTAACACGACTACTCTCCTGTTAAGCCGATGTTACACGATACCAGCCGCCTTACTTGGTTCCTGAGCAAGCTTCTGCAAGGCCAGCTGCAAGAGCGTGTGATATTCGCTTTCATGACTTTTGTTATTTCAAAGTTCACGAGGTTATGGAAAAATAATGCCACGTACATTCCTGTTTCAAATAAAAAAGGAAATTATTTGTAGGTGACTTAACGAAACGTACGTTTGTTTAATATAATTACTCACATACTTTTCTAAACGTTGCCTACAAGGTGCCTATTTCAACTCTGGCCGTAACATTTTGGTGCGGAAATCAAACGAAAGTTCGCGGTATGATTCATTATTTTTTACTTTTTACGATAAATAAAATATATTAAAATTAAACGAGAAAATGTATGCAACAAGCGATTGTTATAATGCAACAGTACTTGTCTGATGTTGCTATTATAATTTTTTTTTCTGAAAACAAATACATAGCTTCACAATGTTAGTTATGAAATATTTAACGTCAGGCCTGTATGTAGTAGAAATAATTATTGTAAGTTATGAAACCTATGCAGGTAATTCGCAACACAGGAGTTACTTAATTACTAGAAGCAAGCTTACATTCATCCCTGTTTTTCAGCTCGTTACGTTTTCTGTGTCCGTTTTTCTTACGCATCCGGGCGTTGAGTGCCTATGCTGCTACGACGGGACTCTGCGCCTCCGTATCTCGTTAAACATATTAACATTTTAGGTTTTGTAACTACATATTAACCAGCCCATATATGTTTTTGTTTACTCCCTGTTTACATGAATACCGCATACATGAATACGCGTCCCAATTTGGTTGTTTATTTAACAGTCAATAGTCTACATTATTTGTTTGTGTCATTTTTTTATTTGCAATTGCTAGACAATGTTGTTTGTAAAATATAAACAGTTTAAAACAAAAGTTTTTGAAGATTGTTTTTAATTGAATGGATATTTTACAGCTGGGGTTGTTTTCGTCAACGCGGATTTTCATATTTTCCAGGCAGCGTATTCTTTATGAGCATCCGTGCGCCTAAAGAAAAATCTTATTTAACTGTTTCGCTTGTGAATTCTTGTGGTGCAGTATCGTTCTAACAGTTTTTTTTCTTTTGAATGGTTCTCTCCCATTTACTTCTAGAATATTTTTTAATTTATTTTCATTTCACAAGTCTTATGAATTCAAGCTAATATAATCGGTTGGATTAAATTTCTTAATCAATTGTTTTTCGTCATTGACAGATATGAATTCCTTATGTGAGAATAACGACAATATGATCCACGAACTACGATTTTTTTATTTTACAAATTATCAAAATAGTCTCTGTTAGCTTTTAAAATTATTTTGTGCACTATGACTAGGGTTCCCAACCCTCCCGGAATGCCCGGGAGACTCCGGGAATAATTTTCAACCTCCCGAGCTCCCGGGATGCAATAATTTCTCCGGATTTTCTAAAATAATATTGTCATTAACAAAATATATAAATCGAACCGAAATCGAAACACATGGAATGCATAAGCGCTGCCGTGCCGCCGCCGCCGTCACGTTTGACGTGTCGCATCGCGCGCGGCCTTTTAAAAATTGATTTAGATACTGACGAACTATACGATGAAGTTGGAATTCTCCGTGAAATGCAACCACATCTCATTGAAGAGAATCGAGTTGATTTACGCTGGGTTGACTTCTTTGCGAAATCAAATGAAAGAAATTCCTGTCCAGAATTGAAGAAGCTTGTTACGTTTGTTCTTTCCATTCCTGTCTCTAATGCTTCTTGTGAACGCGTATTCAGTATGATGGAACCAGTGTGGATCAAGGAAAGAAACAGAATGAACATATCTTTAGTAAAAGTTCAGTTACAAATATTACAAAATGTTAACTTTTCTTGTAAAACTTTTTATGATTATGTCCTAAAAAAAACTGACAAATATTATATGCTTATCGAAAGCAATGTAAATATAAATTTAAAAATAAAATTAACAACTATTAGCGATTTTTTTTATATCCCCCCCACCCCCCGCGATCTGGTCAAATCTCCCGGGTTAGTTCCTTCGAGAGTTGGCAACCCTAACTATGACTGAGTTGTGACAATATTCAAAACCTTTATAAGTAATTACTTACCTAAGTAGTAAGTGACTTGAATGCCCGAATAAGGAATACACTACAGGACCTATCAGTACGAAATCCCATTGGCGGCCATGGCGAGAACATGTGCTCATAACAATCCAGATCTATAGTTCCTTGCAGACCATCTATCAAATATCGTGAAGAGAGAAAGGTTTCTCAGTTGCACTGCCTTGGCTGGGGACACACTTGTTTACGAGATAGCTGATAGTTCTATGTTAATATGTGTACAAATTGCGCGTAATCTGTTATAACCATGAAGTAAAATTCGTGTTTAACTGCAAGGAAATTACGTGTTGTGCCATACACTTTCATGCACTGATTCCCCGAAATTTTGTTTACTTTTATTGCAAACTAATAACAATAAAGAGACACGCTTGTGCGATGAAAATAACTTTTTTCCCACCGAGCATTTATTGTTTTAAAATAAACGTTATTACCAACAAAAAATTCTGTGCCATAAAACCACATGCAAATACAGGATGATTCTAAAATCATAGGACAAACATTGAGGGGTAGTAGAGCTCACTAAAACAAACAATTATTTTATAGGAATATATGGGCGGGAGTGACGCGTTGAGGCACAAACACAAAAATAACACATTAAATGCAACACATTGTTTATTTACAACGTCGCCGCTAAATGCCTTTTTACAGCAATGTTTATAACAATTGCTACCACCGACAGTAATGCAAGCTTGGTAGCGTCGGTGGAGTGATTGGCGAACAAATTCAAATACGCCGGGTATTTCACGCACACCCCAATTGTCAGCCAATCACGCCATATGTAGAGGTTGCCAAGCATGCGTGACTGTTGGTGGATGCATTTCCAGCAACTGTTGTAACATTTTCTGTACGGAATCACTCGTTATGTATGCCGCTAATGAACATTTTATGTTTTCGTTAATGTGTTATGTTTTTGTGTTTGTGCCTCAACGCGTCACTTCCGCCCATATATTCCTATACAATAATTGTTCTTTTTAGTGAGTTCTAGCACCCCTCAATGTGTGTCCCATTATTTAAGAATCAACCTGTTTATACACCAGTTTAAGTAAAGATGATATGTGTCCCGTACTTTCTGTTTAAGTTACAATGGTTTTACTATGTATATTTAGTATCGCAAGTTGACCGCAAACCAACTGTGTCTGCCATACAACTCATACGGATGACTGCAAACATGAGTTCACGCAGGCGCACCTCTGCCTAATATTACGACCACTTTTATCGCTGCAGTAAAATTGGCGTCCGCAAATTGAAACGGTGGTTCTAAATGCTGCTGCACACCTGTGTTGGTGAGTTGTTTGCGATGCATAGCCCTTGCGACGTTGTTTCAGGTGAGGCGCCAGTGACAGAGCAGGGCGGGTCATTAGTCTGTTCGGCGGTGTTGGTGGTCGTGTTCGAAGATTGCTAGCTCACTCTGGTGCATTTGTTTGATTTCACAATTACGTTTTATTAACTGGATATTGTGTAAACACAAGTGGCCGCCCCGCGCTAATACACCGTGAGGTGTACAGAACATTATTCCAGCAATCTCGATTCTTTTACTTCCTGTTGATGACTACTGAAGACCGTTGTGGCTGAGAACAGCACGGCAAAAAAATCTCATGGAAAACGTTAATAACTCCATGTGTGAAAAACAAAAGGGGTTACGTAATATGACATCTTTTTACACTGCACGGTCAATGATAATGTAAAAATGCTTTGTTCACGTAGTGGAAAGAAAATTAGTCTTTAATTTGACTTCAATCCGGGAGAACAGCTAATCATTCATGAGATCGGAAACGCAACTAGCCGCCAGGAAACTCGTATTGAACCCAGCTTGGCAATATTTTGATCGGCTTGCGGCGCGCGTGTGACAGGGTACGACCGAGTGGACGTGGAGTATTACCCCACGCAAGCTGTTCCTGTTTCCTTCGCCCGCTCAAAGTCCGTATACGTTCTTGGCTCCCCCTTACTCCTTCGGCACTGCATGTTCCCGCCAGCCAATCCTTTAAATATAATTTTCACTAATATTTATTTTCTCCACACTTTATTTATTTTGCAAAAATGTAATGTTATATTAAAAAAAAATAAGGTTTAAAATAGAAATACACAGATAATTCATTTTATGCACGCATGTTTTATTTACACATATTAAAAAAATATAAAATACACGTAAAATTCGNAATCCTTTAAATATAATTTTCACTAATATTTATTTTCTCCACACTTTATTTATTTTGCAAAAATGTAATGTTATATTTAAAAAAAATAAGGTTTAAAATAGAAATACACAGATAATTCATTTTATGCACGCATGTTTTATTTACACATATTAAAAAAATATAAAATACACGTAAAATTCAAGAGCCTTAAAAAATGTAATGCGCGAGACAAAACGTGTTCGTAAAAAATTATTAGCAGCCTTTGATGTTCGATCTGACGCAGTGGAATGAGAATATTTTAAGTGCCTTCTTCCAAGTTAAAGTCGGTCGTGGACGAACCCATGTTGGCGGCAGCAGGTGACGTCACACGTGGACGTTTGCATGGGCACGCTTCACAGTTCGATGCAGGTTCTCCACAATTCACAATTGTTATGCATCGTGGTGTCGACACGGTGGCTGCGGCACGATGTTCGACGTTTAGTTGGGGCCGTTTGAGTCGAAGCCTCGCTGGTGTTGTTAAGCCGACATACGCAGACCTGGGCCGGATATGAAAAGACGTACATGTTCTCCGAATGAAATGACGTCATCTTGCTCCCACGGTAACTCGTGCTCGACTGGGTGACTAATTTATTTTCGGGTTCGATTTACTTACATAATTTTTTCGCATTGTGGAATGACGTCATATATACACGTGACTGTAACGTGATCAGGTATCTTCGTATTTCACACAGCCTGAGATCACCCATAGGACTTGCAGTAGGTGTTCGCAGCGACTATTGAAGATCATTTCGCATCTACACCAGCACATAACTGTATATTTTCCGACTCTACATCGTGCGAAATCACGTCTGCAGCTCTTCTCGAACGCTGGCTGGCATACCAAAAAAAAATCATGTTTATGCTACAAGATTTATAACCGTGTATATATCTCCGTGAAATGAGCATTCCACTCGTAAAGTAACTGGGCGTGTTTCGAAGCATTCACCAAAGAACTCCGATCCGTTTATTTCCTTATTTTACGAAGGGAAGGACACACATGATCGTCCTGTACGTCGATTATTTCCAATTCGTTTATGCAAAAATTACTCAGCCATTTTGTTATGCTCGGGCCCCGCCACATAAATTGGTCCTCGCGGGTACAGCATCAGCAAGTCGCTCAGCATGTTTCCCACCTGATAATAAGAAATCCTGACTTAGTCCCAGCACAGTCCGTGGTACTACTAGGTAAACCAGGCGTTTGTTTTCTTGCTCTTCTCGTCTAACAGTTTCCACGGATGCGGAGGCTGGAAGTTGCGGGTTCGGGTCATGCCGTGACAATCCGTGACTGCGATATCCTTGAGCACGAAGTCGTCTGGTCTCCATAAACCTTGCAAGTTTTAGTTTTTACGACTGGAACGTGAGTGCCCACTCTATGAGTACTTACATGCTTAATTAACTGATGATTTTTACCAGGCCGGAAAAAAAACTTTACTGAACGATCCTGTCGTGGAGTATCAAGCAGTAGGCTGCGGTATTAGCGGGCACGTTTTCCTTGGTGATTATGTCGATCCGGCAGTCGATAGTACCATTTTGCACCCACTCGTTCTGCTTCGATGTATCGAATACCAGCAAAGGTTCCATGTCTCGGACATTTTCGGGACTCAGGATGGGATGCGCCTCACGTCCGTAACACGATGATTGGAATTGCGAATACATATAATATGGCCAAGTAAAACCTTGGTCGAACGTAGTGTTCAGGTCGATATACGGGTAGTTTTCGCTATTCAAAAATATTTTTACGTTTTTGACCGTGCAGTGGTCGAACCTAGACTTGTCGGCTCCGATACTATGATGTTTGTTCGTCTGAAGCGCCAGTATTATGTAGCGTGGGTTATCTGTGCTGGAAGACAGTTCTACGACCCAGTGATTTTGCGTGGTGGCGGCAAGGGCCGGGCAGGATACCAGGCTCCAACTTCTGAATGCTATTTCGATCACTTATTCTTTCTTCGCATAATTCCACAGCTTGATACGTTCACAGGTGCTCAGGGTCACGTGAGGGACAAACCATAATATGTTGTTCAGAGTAAGAGAGACGGGTGGCGCGTTTTCTCAGACTCCCAAATGCGATGTGGCCAGCGTAATCACACCCTCCTGCCTCGCTCCTATTATTATTTTCTTATAATCTTCGGTGAATCCCAATAGCAAGGAGAGTGTAACGCATACTTCGAAACTGCTGTTGAACTAAGCGTCTCAGTTGACCCCCAAAACTGCCTATAATATACATGTATGCAAGCCTTATGACATCATGTTGACATTGAAAAAAATCATATTACACCAACAAGACATTGTGTGAACTTCGACCAGTCAATCGCAGAGTACCGTGTGATTGCAGCTGGCCAATCACATGCATGCACTGTGACATAGCATGCAGAAGTCAGTCTGCAGGAGTCAGTCTTTCCATCAATCTTTCACAATCATTCCATCAATCAGCACCGCACTTCCCGCAATCCACTCCGCAATCGCTCCACAACTGAACCACATGCTCCGCAATCGCTCCACAATAGCTTCGCATGCTCCACAATCGCTCCACAATAGCTTCGCATGCTCCACAACTGCTCCACAACTGCTCCACAATCGCTCCACAATAGCTTCGCATGCTTCACAAATGCTCCAGAACCGCTCCACAATCGCTCCACAATCGTTCCACCTGTTTCACAACTAAGGGTCATTTATGGGATATTAGGGGTCAGCCTTGAGATGGGTCGGTCTGGCAGTAGACAGTTGTCTGGTTTAAGAGTGGCCACGAGTTCAAGCTGAGCAAACATTTTGTGCGGAAGAAACTGTTAAAGATATAACTGCGTGGTAACGTGGTCAAGGAACGTTAAAAATTTCTGGGTGAATTGAAGCATGAAAATGCGTAAATCTCACTCTGGTGAAATTTGTAGGTTATTTATATTTATATACACGTATATATAACAATCAATAGCTAGGGCAAGTAGATACACATGTCGCCACTGTGCGAAGGACTTCGGTTTTATTCGTGAAGATGGCACACGCCAATGATTGTACGAAGTCTACTGTAGAGCTTACCTCTATGAATATACCATCTCCCACTGTTAGAAAAATACGCTGAAAACGATGTTTCTACTGGGGAAAGATCTTCAGCAAATGCTGCCATGCTCGTTGACATGACAAAACCCGATTTTTAAAAGGACTGACCTCCAAATAACCATCATGTACCAACTGTGTTACAACATTTGGTAGAAGCGACAATTTCAAATGATACACTAGTAGGTATAAAGGTAACATGCCTTTGCTTGACTCGAGACAGTATGTGTTGACTTCGTTACCTCCTGTTAATACACTATATAAAATGCATGAAGCGTTATTTCAATGAGTATATTTAGTTTATGCAAGGTGATACATTGAAGAACCACATCAAGAAATGCAAGGATTCGCCTTTTCAGAGCCAGCAAGTGTTGTAGTCAAAACCTCTTGCTGCATCGGTGGGTACTGATTCGCCATGCGATTATGACCAGACAGTTNCGACTTTTGCGATTGGTTGATGGCGTAGGTAGATGGTGAGGGGAACGAGCTATAGCGAGCTTTTTGGGAGGGGGTAGAGTCGGGTGGTGGGTTGGTGGCTTGTGTGGATGTTGATAGCGGCTGAGTGCATCGGTGGGGGTGGGAATTATGTGTGTTATGTAAAGTCAATCATTCGTTTGTAGGATCAGAATATTGATCAGCTTTATAGCCAACTAGCGAACCGGCCCGGCCTCGCCCGGTAACAATTTAGTTTTTACAGCGATACTTTGTAAGACAAAAATGGTTACTGTGGGTCATCCTTAAAAGATAAACATATTCTATCACAGACTTTTCTGTAGATCTTTTCGAGAGCTACAATTCTGTAGTTCATTAATTTAATATATCTATTATGGTTTAGTCAGCGCAAGCCATGTAAGCGCCGTAAGAGCTGTTTTTTACGACTTGATTACAAACGGTTCGACATTTCTCTACTATCCTTACATTAAATATACATTTATTATACACCAAAACCTTCCTCGAGAAATTCTCTAAATGCTGTTGAAAACCGCATCAAAATCAATCAATCAAGTAGTTTAGAAGTACTAAGCGAATACACAGACAGACGCGGATAAGCGACTTTGTTTTATACTATGTAGAGATGAAATGAAGAGGTGGAGGTTCAGTCGGCTACTGATTGTTGTACTAGAGAGTGTCTATGCTCTGCCATCTTTACGATAATCAAAACATCAGTGTCACATGCATTTTTAACTTGGTTTGTTGTGAAAGATGTGTAATTTTCTCCTCGAAAAATTTTACGTTTTACAAGATTTTTCACGATTTCTCTTGATTTTTTGAGTTTAAGGTTAATGGGGTCAAGGTTACAGCCACCAACATTCAATATGGGTGCCGGAATTAGTCACGTAATATGTTCGACGATTTTTTTTCATTCATATGATTTTGTTTTACATTTTCCTCGATTTTTAATTTTAACATCGTTGTGACCAAGGTCGAAACCACCGGCATCCAACATGGGGTCGGCGTCAGTGATGTAATATGTTCCTGAACTTTTAATAGTTTCTTTAGATTTTTATCATGTTTTTCCTCGATGTTTAGTTTTCAAAGTTTTTGTGGTCAATGTCAAGGTCGTCAACAACCAAAATGGTGATCGGAGGTCAACAATGTAAGATTTTTTTGATTTTTAGAATTTTTTTTTTTGCGACTTTTTGAATTATTATGTTTGAAAGGTTGGAAGGTAGTGTTAGGTGTTATGGTTTGGGTGATGTGGTGAGGGGGAGAGGGAAGAGGGTTGGTAACATTATATGTAAATAATTTTTAATAAAAAAAATTATATGTTTATAAAAATTGTCATGTGTTTGTTAGGAGAGGGGGTAAGTTGTGGGTAGGTGGGATGAGTGGGAGGTTAACATATGTTCTTCGATTTTTTTAAATAATTTTTTTATTTCTTTGCTGTCATTCTCGAATTTTTATGGCTGAGTAGATTTTGATGAGGGTTGGATGTTTGGTTAGGGTGGCTGGATGAGTGTGAGGTTAACGTTATATGTGTCTCAATTTTTAGAATTTTTATTCGATTTTCCTTGATTTTATAGCAATTGCCAGGGAGTTGGAGAGGGGAGAGGGTAGTGGGGTATAGGGTCAGCAAGGAGTATAATGTTATATTTTACTCGATTTTATAGTTTCTTTTTTAGATTTTTTGCGATTTTTTAAAATAATTGCTATGTGGTGACTTAGAAGAGGGGGCGAGGTGAGAGTGGAGAAGGGTTTGGTGAGTGGGAGGGGTGGAGGTAAGGGTGTTTTGATGTGGCCGATGCAGGATCACGGTCGGGGGAGGGGAGCCAAGTCCTCTGATTCTTCCCGGTCTGCTGGACCTGGCTTGGAGCTTCGGATCCTCATACTGATCTGAGGATCAAGTGGCTCATTCTGCTAAGAGCCTTGAACCGTTATGCTCGCCTGAGGACTTTTCGGCCCTTGCTTCGAGGAGCTAAGGATCTGCTTTCCTCATTTTTCCATTTTTTGTAAATTTTTTGGTGAAAAAAAGTTTTTTTTTGGTAAAATAATTGATTTCTGAAGTTATTTGTGTACTAATGCACGTAATTTTGTTAATAAAATGATGGTCACCAGTCGATCGGAATGACAGAGCAGAAGGTGGCGTCATCCAAGATGGCGGACGAGTCCTGAATCCTGATGCATGACGCATGTGCCAGAACTGGCATATATATACACTACTAACACGCGCCTTTCATGACGCTCTTCAGGCTTCAGATCAGGAGAGGTTGGTAGATGAAGAATATGTATGCCGGGCTGAGCCAGGAATTGGCGCTTGCACATTGCTTAGGAGCATTATCGTGTAACGACATCCACTGTCCTGTCCTGTGCAACTCTGTCCGAGCACTGCGGATGCGTCGTAACATTCATGTTCCAGTTGAGATATAAAGCCATTGACTGTACAATTTATACGCTCCTCTATATGATGTTCACTGTGTATGCAATCAGAGGCAGGTGATGTCTAGTGGTAGGCGACAGTTACTAAGTGTGTGTGTCTGTGTGTTGCGCAGGAGCGGCCAAGTTCCAGGTGCAGGATATCGAGTCGAGCCTGGCATACTGTACACACCTGGTGTATGGCTACGCCGTGCTGGACGCGACCAGCCACAAGCTGATGCCGCAGGACGAGCAGCTGGAGGCGGTGTCCGGGAAGGGCAACTACCACTCTGTCACCAACCTCAAGAAGCGCTTCCCCGGCCTGCATGTGCTGCTCTCCGTCGGCTGCCACAGCGACATGCACGACATCGAGAAGTACCTCACACTGGTGAGTGCTGCGCTTTCTGCTGCACTTTACCATCAGTCTTTCCGCTGCCTAGTGTTCGGTGAGCTGGGGTGTCCGTCAAACTACGAGCTGTGGTGCGAGACTATCTGTCTTGAGGCTATCCTCCTCGCCCATGTGAGCGGAGATCAGAGGGGCCGACCCAGCAACCAGTGTTCGGAGTGGGAATGGGTTGACGGTAGAAACAGCTGCCCACGCAGGGAGAGTTGTTTCCAAGAAAGGCTGAGCATTTCTACAACGGTAATCCAGACAGTGGCATGCGACAAAGACGCTCCTCCACCACAACCATGAGCGGGCTTTCTTGGGCAAGCGAGTCGTGCGTATTTTGATGTGTAATGGAAAACGCCAGATCGTGGGAAGATGAACATTCAGGTGCATGTGACATCCCCACGCTTGCACTGACACGCACCAGTGGAAAGGCCGCTTAATAATGTCATCATCATTACCCACTACTGTTACCAGCCTGCGCCAGGTGTGCATAGTAAAATACAGCCATCTCCCTCTGTCATTCCACCATTCCTCCCACTTTACTGTACTCCACCCTTATTGTCTTTGCTGCACTCCTGCCATTATCTGCTACTCACCTCCTCCTTGGTCTTTCTTGGAGCCTCTTCTCTTCATATTTATGTTCCATCATTCTCCTGGAAAGCATCTACCATTCGCAGTCTCTGCATGTGTCCATGCCACTTAATTCTTACTTTCTCTTTCAACTTATTCAAGTATAGCCCTTGCGCTCCTGCTTGTACTACATTATTTCTGACCACTGTCTAGCATATTTACNTTTCAACTTATTCAAGTATAGCCCTTGCGCTCCTGCTTGTACTACATTATTTCTGACCACTGTCTAGCATATTTACCCCCAACATACTCCGATTTTTCTAACATTTGGCTTATCTAGTGTCCAAACTCTGCTCCATACGTGACTATGCAGATAAGGTATTGCTGTTCCCATGTAACATAAGCTTTTAAACAAAACACACTAAACCTGAAATAGTGAAAATGGCACCAGTAAAGTGGCTGCACTGTCCATCTTCGGTAATCTTCTAATTGTTACGGTGGCTTAATTTCACCGAGCTATTTGAGACTTGTGCTAAATGCATGTCTATCTCACAGCTCCGAAACATTGCGCCATTCGGTAGCCGCCTCTTTCTATAAGATAGTTTAAAGTCAAGTACTTAAATTGGTAATATCATCAGTTCCGGCAAATAGTAAAATTAGTAGGGAAGATATGTGTCTTGAAGTCTAGGCTAGAAGCCGCGTCGTGGTATTTGCAGTATCCAAAATTTCACTTTGAATTTCAGTAGGCGTTTTCAGGGCCCCGTAACTCTAAACCTTGGTAACCAAAGTCGGTGAAAAACTCACAAACATGTCGTACACTACAGAAGTTGCTGCTTCCAATGTTAGATGGAAACTGTGTTATTTAATTACATTCATTGTTTTAATAGCTTTTTTTGCCTACAAAATACAATTTTTTATGTACTTTCTTTAATTGCTGTATTTTTACCGATCGTAAGGAATAGAGTAGGAAATATGAAGTCCTGAATATTCATGGAGTATCTCGTAGAGTTATTAACAATTAGTAATTTTTAATTTGCTCTGTTGGTCTATAAGATAGTTTTATTATGCCCCAGTGTATTTTCCTATCATTACTTTCTTCATCTTCTGTGTTCAAGGCAGGCACTGGAAAAAATATAGGTTGATTAGGAGTACAGCTAAATGATTGTTGCGCAATTGAAACTGCAGCTTTTCATTTTAAAGAACAATGATTGGAAATAACTAAACTCGGAGTAATGTGTTGCCTGCTGTGTGTTTCAGCTGGAGTCGGACGACAGTCGTAAGGCGTTCGTCAACTCTGCGCGCACCCTGCTGCGGCAGTATGGGTTTGATGGCCTGGACTTGTGCTGGCAGTTCCCTCCTCCCCCTGTGAAGAAGGACCGGGGCACATTTGGTAAGCCACTGCTTGCGTCTCATCTACGCACTGTCGCCCTGCGTGTCTGGCGAATATAATTATATATTTGTGCGGTTTTATATATAATTATTGTAGTCAGGTTACAATTGTTATATGGTTGCTCACATGACTCCAGAACTATTTCTGGTTCATTTACAGCCTTGGGTAGGGTTAGATTTCAAGTTAGGTATTATTGGGTTTTAGTTGGGCTGAGGTTGACACGCAGAAAGCAGAGGTGGTAAATGGCCCCAATATCCGGCAAACTAATGTTTTTTTTTTCCATATCTAATATAATATTTCATTTAACTGTCACTGTACCAAAATATAACTCCTGTCTTTAACTTTGCGTAGCACGAAACCAATATAAAAAATTTACTGTATAATATGACGACAGTTCAAATACGAAATACCTGCGTCCATAACCTTTCAAGTATTGGAATAATTATTTTCTCTACTATTTTTCCATACATATACTGCACTAATGTAACTCTTTGCGACAACTTTGGCGTTAATTCTTAAACATTTCCTTCTTTGTTAGGCATGTCTTTTTGGGACTAATTTCATGCAAGATCCTTGGAATGCATAGTTTAAAAAAACTAATTCCGTGACAAATTTATATTTATCCTATCTATATTGCTAGCCAACAATGTTTTCCTTTAACTAAGGACCTTTTGAAAATGCTAATTCCTATGATTACTTTGCTTTATTATATGTTATTCGCCAGCTACTATATCGTATGAACTCAAACTAAAAGCTGCCATTTAATCCTCACCCCACCACCTCTATCGGTTCTACCCAAAATCTCCTAGTTATCGTGTCAAACAGCAACGAATTTTGCAAGCCGGACACATCATTTTACATCACTCCATCATTGTGCAGTACCAGTAGGACTTGTAGATGCAGTTTATGCCAGGTGTGAGTTTAACTGTCGAGTATATCCTTTCATAGAAACTGCAATGTTAAAGAATATTCCGTTTTAGTAAAAAAAAACAACTGTGTTTAATAACAATAAAACCTAGTACTCTTAATTTGCCTGTGAAAGAAACCACAATTCAGCAAGTAGTGTGTTTGTGTTCACAATATCCTCCACTCCAGATATTCAATAAACAGCTGTAATCACCAAAACAACTGTTACATTTCCAGGAAAGTATTTGGACATTAGTGAGTAAAATGATTATGGCGAGTTGGTGCCATCGCCGTCTAACGTGTAACGAAGCTGTTCATGCTCTGTCATTCCGGTCGGCTGGCAGTCATCTTGTCCGCCACATTGGATGTCAGTTACTTTGACTTTGACCTTTGATATTGACCCGTTGACCTTTGACCTTGAAAACCCAAAAATCTCAAAACATCCCAAGAAAATTCTTAAAAATGATTTGAAAATGATTTACAAATTTATTTCAAAATTATTATTAAAAAATTTATTTTAAAAAACTTATATTTCCGGAGTTTTCTCAGCCCCACGCCCGGCAAACAATTGACCCACTTTTCCTCCTCCCCCACTCCCCTCGTCTATGCTAATTCTGTCGTATGCAGCCATATTGATTTTTTTTTTCATTTGTCATTAGTTTATAAATTTTTCTGGAGGATGCCATCTTGGATTTCATATGTTTACTTTTACATGGCCTAGGCGGTGCTAGTGTATTAATAATAGATTTGGCATATTTGTTTATAATTTTAAAGTATAGGTTGTGTTGTCGGTGCCCTCAACGCTGGATTCTATTTTCAACACACAGGTGGCATTAATTTCTCGATTTCGCTGCTAGGCCAGATGCCAGTACCCTCTCATTCTGTTGATTTAGCCACCAGGCGAGCTGTCAGCACTCATATTCATAGACATTTTAAAACTCTGTAATTTTTCTTCCTATTTAATTTTTTTTTTTCCAATTAGCAGTATACCTACATGCCTTATGTAATTTGTATATTAAAAACTATAATTATGACCCATTAAGAAACGTGTTTCCTTTTAATGCTAATTAGGGTATCATTGAAATTGAGTATTTATTCTGTTACCACTCACATCAACACCTTAGTCCGGCCAATTATTCACCATCGCTTAATCCCTTAAAACTACCACTCTTGTTATCAGTATTGTCCACCAGAACATGCTATTGTGGGGAAATCATTTAATAGGAGTAATGTGGACCCTCGGCACAGTTTCTCGTCTGATGCCAGAGGTGACAGATCACTCTCTCGCCCCTGTTCTTTTAGCATTCTGGCTGGTAAGTTCAGATATTTAATTCCATCAGGTCGTGGGACATCCACCAGAAACGCAATCTGTAGCCACCAATAATGTAAAAAAAAACATATTTTTTTTTAGAAGACGAGGCCTTGCATAAGTAAGACGCGTCGTTTTAGTGGCAGCAGCGACGGCAGGGATGGGTTGGTACCACATGCAGTATTCACGAGTTGGCAGCTGTGAGTTGTACTTTGCTCTTCCTACTGAACATGCAGGCAATCGGCGGCTCGCTCGCCGCTATATACAGCACACTGTCGGTCCAGCGGTGGTTTAACGCTAGCTAACAAGACTTGGAATATTTCACACTTCAAACATAGATTATAGCATAAATATATATTATCTCTACCATGCCTGTATACAGACACATCAAATGTGAAACAATATATAGTATAAGAAAAATTTAATGTGTTAACCCTTTACAACTAAGTCAATTTTGTAGCAATCTACGGGAAAAAGAAAACCTCACATGCAAGTTGCCACGGGGGAAAAAACAATTCACTTAAATTTGTAAACAATATACAGAATGAGTATAAAAGAATACCCCGAATTTGAAGGTCTGTAATATCAAAACCAACCTACAACCTTGGTTGGCCAATCAAATGAACCGTGGAAGTGTGAAGTTTGTTTACCATATCCTCATAAATGTTCAATGAGACCACCACGAGCGGCCCGAACGACATCTATGCGATAAAAAAATCCGGTCGAACTAGTCGAGAATCGAACCCGGGACCTCCTAAATATGGAATATGGGTCTCCTATGGTGTTGACTTGTGTGTGCAGATATAATATGTGTTTATTATCCTATGAATTAAAGTTGACTTGTATGAGAAAGAAAACATGCTGCTGGAGCGACAATCTCCCCCCCCCCTCCCCTTCATACCCTAACGTAACAACTCTCCGGCGGTCAGTGCACTAGGGCAAAGTCCAGTTCAACACCTGGTGCAGCGCGGCTGGCCGTGTGCGCGAGCTCAGGTTACGACTGCACGTGTCTCTCGTTTACTTCTGTAATGGGACTCGTATCCACGTCTTTAAGTGCGCTTTTATCTTAGTCGTTTTTAATACATCTATCAGTCTCATCAGCAATTGGGATATATTGGGCTATTTTTGTGTGTGTTGGTGTATGTGTTTGTGTGTGTGTTTCACGTATGAGTAAGTGGAGAATATACCACTTTTTTTCTCTTCTTTCTTAGTTTCACAACATCACAAAGTATCTTTGGTTTCACCGGAATTAATAAAAAATGTCACATTTTATTTTTTATACAAACAAAAAACTAAGGTGGAATTCAAACCGGCATTTCTTTACAAAAAAATTGTACATACAGTTAATTTTCTAACATTCGAAAGGGATTAACCTTACTTTAAAATTCAGGGCTCCGTAATGCAGTGGCTGCAATATGCTCTAATTTTTATTTTCGCACTCATAAAACCTTTTCCTATATTTCTCGACAAGGTTTAACGGTGGCGAATGATTGGTGATGCCAGCGTGTTTGGTAACTAAATCAGATCACTGATTTCGGGCGTCGATAATTTCCGTCCTGCGCATACAGTACAAAATCAACTTCCAAGCACATACACAGGGCAATGGAAGAATGACGGATTCCAACATGACCGGAATTTCCACATACGAAATATGCCACCTATGATTTGAAAACAGAATCCAATATAGAGGGCTCCGACGGCGCAACCTGTACATAAAAAACATAAACCAATATGGCTGCCACTTGGTGATTAAATCGACAACTCGCCTGGTGGGGATATATTTTATTAATACACTAACGCCACCTAGGTAATTAAAAATTAAACATTTGAAATCCAAGATGGCGTCCTTTAGCAATGTATAAACAAATGGCAAACGAAAAACCAAGATGGCCGCATACGATAGAATGAGTATTGATGAGGGGGGAGGTTGGAGAGCTGCCAACTAAACATCCAATAGCAATTGGTGGTGGGGATAAGTCGTCTGCTGTGCATGGGGCGGGGGAAACCTCTGGAAATGTAAGTTTTTTTTTAAATAAATTTTTAATAATGTTTAATAATACATTTTTTGTAATAATTTTTTTTATAATAAATTTTTAATAATTTGTCATGTTTTTTTTGTTGCATTTTTGGCATTTTCAAGGTCAAAGGTCACTGGGTAAAGTTTGTAACGATGCAAGATACTAGCTTCCGGCAAACGTGGTTCAATTTCTTACATTTTGCTAAGTTTCATTATCAGGATTCAAAATTAAAGCTCTGGTAGTTTGCTTATCGTAGTATAATGTTATCGGGCGTACATTGCGTTTCGAAAGTTTTAGTTTTTTTTCGCGACAACATTAGATTAGAAACTTTCCGACTGCATCGACAGTTTTTATTCTAAAAGTTTGGGTTATTTTTTACAAACAATGCAGTTCGGAAGGCTACGCAGAAGCTTTCCGAACTGCAGGTAGACAATTTTTGGTCTAGATAGTTCGATTATCTTTAACTGACGGCGCAGTTAAGTGGGCTACGATGCAGTTTGGATGACACTGCTGGCTCTAAATTTGATTAAATTTTACAAACGATACAGATTGGATGGTGCTGCTGGCAGATGCCGGCTGCCCTGCCCTTATCTGCGTAGAGGGGGGCGATAGGCCCGCAGCATAAATACTCTGTGTGTCTGTCGCCGGGGTAAGAAATGTAACAAGCAGCCAAGGAAGACGCATCGAGCATGACGTATTTCGCCCACACCGGCAAGCACCCGCGACCGCTAAATATTTCAACTTCATTATTGTTCGGCATTAGATAATCTAATAAATTCTTTCCGTCAGTGTGGGAGGTCGAAAGGGTGCCAGGAGGGAACAGACATCCCTCCTGCCTTCGTATTTTCTTCTTGCCAGGCAAGTTTTCGAGACGTAAATTAATAATTAAACGACTCTGACGCTGCTCTCTGTTAGTTTGCCTGTAAACTGGTTCGTACTCTGCATACTTGACGATTGTATGTGAACTGTTTTATTGGAATTATCAATAAAAGTATAGAGTAATAAACAAACAATGGACTTTGCTTATATTTATTGGCGCCTATAGAGTTTCGTGTTTCTACCAACTAAGCTAGCCGAGTGGTAACTTCGAGCTGTCTTCATAGACGCTTCATCATTACAAATATGGCGGCCGAATGCGCAGCGTGGAATGCTACAAATTATGGCGCCCAACGTGGGGCTGCAATATTATAAAGCCGGCTATAACGAGCCGCGTGCCACGTTACAAGGTCAAAGGTCAAGACCACCAACTCCCAACATTGCGGACTATATGGCCACTGGTCGACCGGAATGACAGAGCATGAACAACTCCGATGCTCCACGCCAGACGCCGATGGCGCCAACTCGTCATAATCATTATACTATAGTGTTTTGCTTAACTTTCTTTAGATTGTCTGAAAAGTCACAACATTATGCCTTTTGGCCACCAAATGGGCAAGGTTTCTTCCTTTACGAAATAAAAAACACACAGGTAGTTAATCCAAAATTGGAGCACAGAAATAGGCTGTCCATTTTGAACACTTCAACCATTAATAAGCTGATCACACGAATAAAGTTTTTGAAAAAGAGATGGCAGTAAGAAGGAGAATAGTGCACGAAAGCCGTGTATTTAAATAATATTTTTCACAAGTGGTTTTTCAGAGATTTTCCGTGAGAAGACATAAATACTAATATCGAACTCCTTCTTACGTTGTTAGATATTCACTGCCTTTATTATTATTGTAGCACTGTTGGCAGATAAGAAAGGTTATCTTATTTCTTATCTTCAATCAGTGCTCCGAGAATAACAAAGGCAATGTATATCTTAAAATGTAACAAAGTTATTAAATAATTATTAATGTCTGGTCGTGCCTCTGAAAAAGAACTAGTGACAAAAATTAGGTAAATATACGGCTTTCGTGCACCATTCTCCTTATTAGTGGCAGAGAAATAATTTTTTTTATAGAAACGTATGGAACGCAATTTTTTTAATCTACTTTTGCATGATTAATCGTAACTTGTCATGCGTGTGTGTATATATATTGTATTGTTTTGAACCTCAGGGTCTATCTGGCACGGAGTTAAGAAAACACTTGGCTACGCGCACAGCCACAAGGACGAGAAGGAGGAGGAACATCGCGACGGGTTTTCAGCGCTAGTGGAAGAACTGAAGAAAGTGCTCAAGCCTGATGGCTTGCTTCTCACCGCAACGGCATTGACCAACACTAACACGCAGGTAATTCAAGCTGCCCACCTAACTATTTTCTTTTCTGAGTGTTTGTACTTGGGTGTTTTTAGTTTATTTCGCCACATTTCATCGCAATAAAGTTTCGCAATGTGCAATATGCATATTTGCCGTGTGAGCAGTGAGTTGATATCGAAGAACCAGTAAGTGTAACGCGGTGAGGTGAGTTGAGATGACGATCTCTGTGCGCAGGCGTACTTCGACACGGCGAAGATCACGCAGCACCTGGACGCCGTGGTGCTGATGGCGTTCGACTACAAGACACCGGACGCTAAGAGCAGTGAGAAGGAGGCAGACTACCCGGCAGCGCTGTACACTGCCGGCGGCCGGCCCCTCAACAACACTGTGGACGGCACCATCAGGTCCTGGGTCGAGAAGGGCGTGCAAGGTAGGCCTCTGCATCACGCAGTATATTACAACAAGTCCACTTAAGAACTATGTATTTTTTAAAATATTGTAACGCCTACCTCTTAATCGTTCTGAAGAAACCTTAAACCAGAAAACAAATATTGTGTTGTATTGAAAGAGTTATATTTCGGAATATTGTGTGTCTGTCGCTCATATGCTGTCGGAACTCTGAATATTTAATATGGTACAAAGATTCTGCCAATATTAAAAACTCCATATTTACACTCAACCTTGGTCGATCCAGCCAAAAAACGAAGATATCTTTCAAAATGCGAACAGGTAATAATAAACATCTAAATCTGAATCAGTTATTTCAATAAATATAATTAATTATTTTATTCGATCTTCAGTTAATGAGCGGTCATCTACTGGCGAATCAGTGGAACGCATTTAGGTTTTGCTGCCATGCCAGTGTAATACACTAGCAATCAGTATAAATCGCTGTTTAATCGGTGAATACCAGCAACTTACACGGTCAATAGAAATTCACTGATTCAAGTGGAGCCGTTTTAATAGATCTGCAGTCAAATTCGCTGATTTAGTGCAGTTTGAACTGTTTAGATTGTAGAGTGAACAAGCTAATTCGCAATGTGTGAATAGGGCCGTGTAAACCCATTTCCCCAGATTTTTTCTGAACTTCCGGTCATATCTCATTTGTTACCATACTTTGTCGAAAGCTCTTCTTCTGTCCAATAAAAATGTCCAGTATGTAAGATTGTCAGCATGATCTTACCATCTGGACCACATCAGGCACAGCTCTTTCTGTGCCCCTTCCTGTACAGAAACCGTATTGTCGAGTTCTAGCCCCTCAGTTGTTTCTAGAAAATCTAGCAAGCTTTGGCTTACTTAACTTTTCCAGATTTTTCTAACATTGGCAGTAATATAAGGAATATTTATAATTTTGGGTTTGTTGGGTCTTTTATTCCTCCCTTTATATAGTATCTTGAAAATTCCATTCTTCCCGATATTATCGAAGAAGCATCGTATGTAGACAATGATTCATCAGTGCTAGTAAATCCTTCCTTATCCTGGGGTACACTCTATTTAATATTTCAGATGTTATCCTCCAATGTCCAGGTGCCCGCTTATTTTTCAGCTCCTTCACTATTTTGTCAAATCCTTCTACCTCAAAGTCTGCAGTGTGCGGAGTGTTTGGCAACTGTCACATGTTCTGTCTTCATACAGTGTAATTATTCACCTTGTTTACTGTAGTCGTGGCGGAGCGCCAGGATGATACTGATTGCTGGAACTTGACTTTGTTTGCGAGTATCTTGTACACTAAAGCCCCCATAGATTTTTATTTATTTTCTCGGTTACGAAATTACTCCATGATTAGCTCTTATTTACGTTTAGCAATCCTGTATATTTTATCTTCTGAATTCTATATTCACCAACCAAACGTAGGCATTGAGTCAGATCTCTGCTGCTCTTCAAGTTGATTCTTATCTTCCGCACCTTTCTTCTCATCATTTATAGTTCTTTGTCCCTACATATGTTAAGTGGGACATCAGGGTTGGTAATTCGTAGAGTTCTGTTGCATGTGTTTTTTATATCTTTCTTTATTTCTAATACTCGCTTGTGCAGATCGTCTGAGTATCCTTCTTGGTACCTCTGGAGATATCCATTAGTATCTCGTCAAATCTCTTCCATTCTGCACGCCTATGGATATATCTTGCTCTCGACAGATCTCCATCATCTTTGGTGCTACCTGTGTAGTTAAACTCGTATCTAATTATCTGATTATCACTAGGCAAGTTCTCAGTCACAGCCCATACGAAAAGAGTCGGGCTGCATTTCTTGATGTCAGAGTCACGACCAGGAAAATTTCCGTGTAATGAGCTGAAGAAACATACTTGGGGGAGGGGTGCATGTTCATTGATGATATAAAAGTCGTTCGACAGTTAGTAGCGGACATTCATTCGTAATGCCTAGGTCGTCTGTCAACAGAGTAATTCCACTGTTCAGATTTAACATTAACATTTGCATTTATTATAAAGTGTTTCCTAAATATTACTCTCTAATCAATTCATCCTAATTCTCAAGATGGGCTCGGTGATCATCAGAGTACTAGAAATAGGAGCTGGGCCGATAAAGACTATTAGTTTCCAATTTTAACAGAGTACAGGCATGATGACTGCTGGACAAACTGTCCGTTGTCCCTGTGTCCAAGTTGTACAGTATTTGCTCTGATACTCATATTTTTGTCACTTATAGCATCTCAGTAGAACTAGATAATCTGCGACTTTGCAGGCTGCATAACCACTAGGAATAGTTTGGTGAATAAGTAGATTTCTGTACGCAAGGGACCCAAATAATGATACTTCCTTTGTCTCTTCCAGTCAGCATACAGAATGACACCTCCTTTAGTAGTCAGAGTACTCACCTTCCACGAAGGTGAACAAGGTCTGATTCCTGGTGATGTTGCAGTTCGCTGGCGGGTTTTCTCAGAGCACACCTACTTCTCCTGCTCTTGAATTCCACCACTACTCTATCTTCACATCATCTCACCCTCACTGGTGCCCAAGACCTAGTTGTTAACCTCCCAGCATGTTGGCGTCCATGTGGTGACGTGTGTGTGGTGGTTGCAGGCAGCAAGCTGATCCTGGGCATCCCGACGTACGGTCGCACGTGGAAGCTGACGAGCGAGAGCCAGATCTCAGGTGTGCCGCCGCTGACGGCAGATGGGCCAGGTAACGAGGGCCCGCAGACCAAGACAGCAGGTCTGCTGGCCTACCCGGAGATCTGTCCCCTGGTGAGCGGCAACCCGCGCGACAAGACGCACCTGCGACTCGTCACCGACCCCTCGCACCGCCTCGGCACCTACGCCTTCCGGCTTCCGGACCCGGGCACTGACGAGGGCGGTCTCTGGGTCGGCTACGAGGATCCTGACAGCGCCGGCCTCAAGGCCACCTACGCCAAGCAGAAGGGCCTGGGTGGCGTCGCCCTCTTCGACATCTCGCTCGACGACTTCCGAGGCGTCTGCAACGGCGACAAGTTCCCCATTCTCAAGTCCGCAAAGAGCAAGCTCGCATGAGCGCCTGCACTCTGCACGCGCCAAGTTAACACTCTTAACATGTTCGCTAGTTTGATAGTTGCCACTTAGTAATTGCATACTTACAGTCGTAGAAGCAAATATATTTCCTTTTTCACTGAGTCCAAGAAAAATTGAATGAAGAAGATAAAGTGAAATAACTCTTTAAGTGTTATCAAATGTCTTTTTTGTTTTTATTTTTTTTTTNTTTCACTGAGTCCAAGAAAAATTGAATGAAGAAGATAAAGTGAAATAACTCTTTAAGTGTTATCAAATGTCTTTTTTTTTTTTATTTTTTTTTTATACTCTGCGACCATTATGTTTAGAATATATTTTTATAGCATTTCTTAGTAATNATACTCTGCGACCATTATGTTTAGAATATATTTTTATAGCATTTCTTAGTAATTGTTACAGTGAAAAAGATTACGTATGCAATTTGTAGGCTATTATTGCTATGGGTAATGCTATGGTAAATAATTTAGTACATGTAATAAAGACTATTCTTATACGTATGTGCACTTTCATTTGCGATGAGATCCATATAGCGCACCTGTGTTGTTTACTTTCATATGTAATATACAGTCTGGCCAAGCAGAAAACTACAACTGAAATTCTGTCACCACGCAGCCACAGAAGTTTCTCTGTGCTCCTAATTTGAAGTGAACTTTTTGTGTTGAATTCATTTTATTATATTTTTGGTACTATACATTTTACTGTACTTATTAAGGAAGAGTAAGCTAAGTTACTGCAGATACCAACCTAAAATCAAATTACATGTAGCCAAATGCTGTTACACAAGCCCATAACGAATCCAATTAGGACTTTTCTTATGCAAAGGAGGATAATAATAATCAAACAATTAGTATACTTAAAAATCCAAAAAATAAATTATTATTGTTTTCACAGTTCTGCGTTTTGACTTGAAATATATACATAAAGTCCCCATAGAAATCGAGCCTGCTAATTAATTACAAGTAAGTTATGCTATACACAAGCAACCAACAATAGGCAGGTCTGTACTGATCACAGTCCTTCGTACATAGTTTCAATAATCAAAAGTTAACGTTATCAAATTTATGTAGTACAGAAACTTATTATTCATTGTGGTTATTACCCGACTACGACGAAGCCAACAGGATGGTAATTTTTTTCGTGTCTTTGTACGTATTGTGTCCATTAGTTCCACTCTAAACCCAAATGGCAGGACCGATTTTGACAAATGAATATCATTGAATTCATCTTGACACTGCAGTTGACATACGATAGTTGACACTATACATCCGTTTACTTCCACTTATTGGCGTACAAGCCTACATAGAATATAGTTTTGTCTTTTCAAGAAAACTCTTTGTTTATTAATTTAATGGCAGTATCATATATCCGTGCACTTCCGTTCATTATTCACGTACAGACCTACATAGGAGGTAGCTTTGTCTTCTCAACGAAACTCTTCGGTTACGTTACTTTTATTGCACTACCATAAATCCGCCTCTCGACAAGTAATAAAAAATTAGTTGAATATCTAAATAGTTCTTCTTTGTGATATTTTATTATAAATACAAAACTTGTTACAACCTGCAATACCACACAGCAATGATGCCCATTATAATTATACACCGTGTTGTTTCTTATTTTCATTCACTTTAGGGACTTATTTACATCAATATTTATAACATTATTACGCCAGACTTTGTCTTTTATAGGATAGAATAGCATGTTGATAAACACCTATAGGCATACAAAATAGTAAATACATGAAAGGTTTTTTCCCCTAGTATGCTACAGCACCCTAAAAACTAAAAAGGAGGAAATAAAAAAGTAGTTTAATAAAAAATACCCAACTACGACAATAAGTACATATGTACTACAATTTATTGATGATAGGTTCAACTAAAAACCTGGAAGCAATTTTTGTATTTATGAACATTATCATAAAGAATATATATATACATTCAATTAAAAACAGCTTTAAATACCAAGACGTATTTAATATAACTATTTTCATGCACACAGTTTATGAATTATTTTAATATTGGTATCACAAATAGTTTTTCTTTTATTTATACTCATTCAGAATCGGAGACCTTCCAATGCATAAGCTTAAAATGCTAAGCCTCCAACTCCGGCAAAGCCTTCTGATATGTGATACTGAATATTGATCATTGACGACAATAATAGTCAGCCGTGTGAAAATAAAGAAAATTAATCAAACCTTACGAATATAGATAAAAACTAATGTATGAAAACAGGAAACAACGTAATAAGTTAAAAGTTAACAAAAGTAAGTTTAATTTAACAATATTGATAGAAAAAGTTCATTAAAAGTGATGAAAGACGAAAGCATACGAATTCTATCAAAATAGAGGAAATAACAAACGAAATAGAATTAAACAAAAAAACTGCTAGCGAAGTGTAACAAAATTGAGTGAATACAAAAAAAATTTTAAATCATTTTAAGTAAGGAAAATTTAACTAGACTGAATTGAAACGAAAGAATCACAATAAACAACAAAATTTTGCTAAATAAAAAAATTGTGAAGCTAATAAAATAAAGTGTAAGATACTAAAACAAGCGAAACGTAAAGAAATTATTAAAAGCAATAAGTTATTGATATAACTAATGAGCTTGTTTTTATCTACTTAGGTGCAGATAATTTCTAATGAAGTTCTTAAATGGTAGGTAGGCCTTGACGTCTTCTTTATAGCAATAAAATTACAGATGGAACCGAAAACATATGCAGTAGTAGTGAGACTATANAAGAAAAAATTGGCTGACATCAACAATTCCCAGCCTCCACCTCCATAGCCCAGAAACATGAAACATGAAATTAGGAAACATTCATTATGTATCGTAGGCAGTCACTAAGGAGGGATTATTACAGATTCAACCCCTAAATCTGCCCCTGCTTATCGTGAAATGCATAGCGATGGTGATGTTGCTAGAGCTTTGTGCCACTACTGGAAACGATAAACTGCTGCCATTAGCTACGTTACAAAATTGAAATAAATTTGCTTGCTGGGAAAACTCTGGCACAAATCATCAAAACTGAGGTTTACTGAATATTACTGATTTTAATATATATTAATCCATCTTATCGAATGTACACTCCTACAATTTCTACCACAAAGAATTCAAATCAAATTAGTTATTCAGAATATTTGTGACCTTTGTATTTGAAATTAAAAATATATATTGTGACATAAAATATGACTTTGTTAATATTTCTTTTAAATCAAACAATTAGATTATCACAACACATTACTCAGTTTTGAAAGACATTTCGATCGATATTTTCCTCTAAATATATTTTAAAAAATTAATTCAAAATACAAATTTCGGAATTGGGGCCCCTCACATTATTTCCGTAGAGGTCAAACTAAACATACAAAATTTATTAAACATAATAATAAGATAATAAATCTTGAGTTGGAAAATACTTTACAGCCCGTCGTGCGACTTATGAAAAGTTATAAATTCAATAAATAAAAATGTAAAATATTAAATTCACGTCTGTGAGTGAAAAGTCTCTCGACAAACCGACGTCACCATGAGCCACAGTAGTCGGTCATTGAATGCGGGGCTTGGGCACGGCCATCCCAACATTTTGATTCAGAAGAACCTCAGAACGAGAAGATAAAAGTTACAGTAACAGGAACTTGAATTTCGAGGAGTACCTACATTAAAAATTTTAAATTGTTTAACTACTTGAATTATTTGAAATACTAAAACCCTCTGTAAAGCAAAAAAAGAAAAATTGAATTAGTCACGGGGCCTAAACTGTTACGAAAATTAAACAAAACCCATTGTCGTAGAACTAACCCGTACGGAGGGTTCAGGAGAATCTCACGTGTAGTTGCACATATCCACCCACAGCCGGTCACCAACTTAAAGGAAGCAATATTGCCTAAGGCTCGTCTTCACGTACAAGTCCAGCTTCTACTGCAGCGAGGCACGTCACGTGACCATCAAGGAGTAAGTGGGAATGGCCCTGCAACGTCGTGGAGTGATACAAGAAAGTGTGCATCCCAGGTGGAAGGATGAACTATAATGTAGTTCAAGAGATGAGGATAGATGTCTCTGGGATGCACGAATGCTGCCCTAGAAGGCGCAAAGGGCAGTTTTTTTTTCCTGTGACGACGCATACAGACTTGTGGACACAGCGCAAAATGGTACTGTGCTGGGAACGTTTCTGAAAGCTTCACGACGCAGCCCTAAGGAGAGATGATGTGAAAGAGAAGCGTCACGCCAGCATCCGGGCATGCGACAACAAACGCGAAGCCAGCAGGCGTTCGCGGGATTGTTCTGCTGTATGTATCTCTCTCGACTTCCCGCGCAGCTAGCTGGGATGTGAAACTGAATTATAATGGGCCGGGAAAATCAACAGTCACCACAAATCCCCTGCAACACAAATAAATATCAAATCCCAAAAAAATCTAACTATGTGCTTTTGAAAAAATGGCACAGCTTCTCTTAAGGATGAACATTGTTTAGATGGCTCGTCAGTGAGGTTAAGATCAAAATTCAAAGTTTAAGCTTCGGCGAAAAAAGTGGGATAACAAGATAAAAAAACGAAGACAGCATGCGAGGCTTTAAAAGCGTGCGACATATCGTTTTTATCAAACATCGCATTTCGACTTCGGATATTCTGATCAATTTCAGTGACCATTAGTAGCGCAGAAGAAAGCTTCTCAACTTTAAAGCTAATGAATACGTACTTAGGGAGCACAATGGGACAGGTTTGACTAAATGGATTAGCACTGCCCAGCATTCACAAAGCACGAGAGATCGATGTTAAGACTCATATATCTACATCTCTTATAATCTACAAAATGATAACGAGGCAGCTGGAGCGAGGACAATGATTCTTGAATATAACGCTGCCGAACACAGACTTATAACTCCTTAAGCAATATTTAGATGTCATGCAGATGTACATAAAGTGTGTTCATTTTGCCTTGACTAATAAGTAACACTTTTATCCAGTCATAAACACACTTCAGGTCAAACAAATTATTATAAATGTGATGACGAGTCAGGATTAGGAATTTAGGTTTAAAATGTGTGAGATTCGTGGATCATGTATCCATTCCGAGAGTAGTAAGTTCTAACAATTACTTAATTAAAAAATGAACATCTCATATGTAAACAAATTATTGATGACTATTTTATTGCAGTTATTCTTATTATGTGCATCTTAAAGTAAAGTTAACTATGAACAATACACCCACTGTAAAAAAATTGGATAGCTAAAGATAAAATGATTCACCGCCACCCTCCAAAATGTTTTTGATTGTGCGCATCTCTTTGAGGTGGCAAATTATTATATAAATATTAGTTGTAAACAGCAAGTGAAAGACATTGTAGATGAAATAATAAATATGTATTATTTTTATTAGATATAATTAAATTAGGAAATTATTATTAGCTATTTCATTTGAATAAGTTCTGCATCCTCTAAAGAACCTGGCTATGCCCACAGACTTCGGAAAATTGTAAACCGGTGTCAGAAGTGGGTTGGAAGCATATTTTAACTACTAGTCCTATAAATAAGATTAAGCATTAGGATATCAGTTAATATAATAAACTTTTAAAATTAATAAAAATCATTGAATTCGTAGGCTACAAATTTATTAGAATTTTGTTAATCTTTGCAAGAAAAATGTCGGTGAATACTGAGGCACTGCAGGCTTTGAATAAAGGGTTGAGTGGCCAAATAAAGAATGTTAGGGCAAGTTTAAATAGCCAAATAAAAAGTGTTGTGTACCTTGTTAACGAGAATGTGAGTAGCAAAATAGCGAGGGTAAATTAATTTGTAAATATTAAAATAAGTAGTGTTAGTGAATATGTAAATATGCAAATGAGTAGTATTAGGGAACTGCTAGACAAGAAGATAAACAGTGTTAGCAAAATAATGGACAGGAAAATATAGAGTGGTGGTTAAGTGGTGTACAAGAAAAAAGAGTTACCTAAGCAGTGTACTTTATGACAGGCAGTGTTAGCGAAGTGGTCGACAAATTTGACAAGAAAATAGACAGTGTGAACGAAAATTAAGACAGAAAAGTATAATACATTGGCGAGTTAGAGGATAATAAGACAGGCAGAGTGAATTAAAAAATGGACAACGTCGAGCATAAGATGGAACAGGGAGTGAGCACCATCAAAGGGAATGGCAGGAATTTCTACAGCAGCAGGAAAGAAAATACTCGGGGCTAGCAGCTAACAAAGAGCTGAGATTGACCACCACCGAGCAGACGAATGTTGGCAACGAGGAGAAGATAGATGTCGCCGCCAATACAGCCATTGCAGGAGAGACCCAGCAGTTATGAAGTGTGAGTACGCCTCAGTCGGGAGGGGGGGTGGCATGACAATGAAACAAGTCCCCTACGATGTACAGACACCTTGGTGCGAATACAGGTAACAGTTAGAGATCGTCGCCATCCTGAATGTTTGGACTGACGAGCAGTGGGCAAAGTCCGACGTGACTGTAATGAGGGGACCTATACTGAGCATGCTGCATTCCCTGCTAGAACGACATCGAATGCCCACTGGTGTCGGCCTTCGAGTTGTGTTTCGGTTACCGACACCAGATACACGCCCATCATGTCCAACTACGAAGCCGCACACTGGAACTCGGTGAGCCTTTGCGTTAGCTGTGGCAGGACATCGTGCGATTATTTTGAAGTGTATTTGAACAGGTGCCTCGAGAAGGGTCGCGATGCCATCGCAGTTGTCTTCCTCACCGACGCTATCACCAATACAGAGGTGCGACAAGCTGTATACCTAGCTGTGCCTCACAGCATACAGGATGCCATGGCCCGGGCAATGGAGGTGGAGTCACCATGACAAGCATAAGTGCCCCGACGTCCAGTGTGGACAGTGGTGCTGAGCGAAGATGAGATGACAGCATCAAGTAGACACTAAATGAGTTGAAGGCAATCATGAGGGACATTGCTTCCAAGGTCAGCACAAAACAGAGCCTTGCCATCCCCCACCCAACTTGTTTGAATTTTAGTTATGTGGGTGGCCAGGGCACCTGAGAGATAACTGCTGTCAACAGCATCAACAACAATAATCAGAAAGCTAACAGCGAAGGGCAGCTGAATGTGCAACAATTTCGGGAAACTTGTAAAAACCGATCCTGTGGGGCAAAGACCAGTGATTGCTTGAGGGAAGCTCCAATATTCTTGCAGGTTCATTCGGACAGGGCTCGGGTACCATATCAGTGGCGGGAAACCTGAGTGATGAATCTTACCAGAAAGTCGTTGACACAGGAGCGATTATACTTTTGGTAAGACTGAACATCCTTGGACTCCCTCCCCTCCCCCTCCTCCCAAACGCGCGCTCGTCCGACGACAGCATGGAACAGCGCTAGTTGACTACAGTAATCAGCGAGACTTAACCAGCTAGAGGTAAGAGAAGGGTACAGTTAAAACGTGTACCGACACTCTACTGGGCGTACTACGAGCAGGCAATGCCGAGTTAGTAGTGTCAACACAAAGAGATTAGTCTTCGCAATGTGCTGCCCGATAATGTGTAGTCAGTTCACTGTGTTCCCAGCTTCTAGCGAAATTGTTATACCAGGCAGATGATAAGAAAAACTTGTCAGATGGTTGGGAATAATCGAACAACACCATAAATTTGGCCTATTACCAGATGGTATCATTGTAACATTGAGTCTCTTGAAACTCGGGCAATATGACAGTATGGATAATTAATTTATCTGGCAGTGATATTGGTCTTGAGAAGGGTGTCATTATAAGAGTTTGTAAGCAAATCTTACAGGTACTTCGATGCCAAAAAACACCAAATGTCCACTTCAAAATGCTCTGGGAGAAGAAGAAGAGAAAATTTCAACTGGCGACGAGAGAAGGCTGTCTTAGAATAACTACAGAATAATATTGATGCTTCTTCCTGTAGACCGAATGATCTTGGCAAAAATACTTTTGCAAGCTATCACATCGACACGGGATGCACGGCTCACAAGCATCCAAGCATCCACCTAGGCGACTACAGCTGACATTACATGAGTTGATTGAGGATATTCGGATAGAGATGAATGAGATAGATATGATAGATGTACAAGTCAGTCCATAGTCTTCTCCTATTGTGCTTGTTACAAAGAAAGGGAGATTGGTTTTTAAGATTTTGTGTAGATTATCGCTAGCTTAATAAAATCACCAAAAAGATGACATTTGTAGAGCATGTGACATATTTAGATTCTGCGTTTCGGAAAGTAGCCACTGCCAACCCAAAATTATTTCGTAAGAAATTCCACATTTTTCAAAAGAAAATTTATGTCTTTGGACATGTAGTGTTGGCCCATGGGATTGAAACAGAGACTGATAAAACCACAGCAATAGGATATTGTCTTTAACCAACTGACAAAACTGCAATGCGGAGTTTCCTGGGCTTATATGCTTATAAATATTGATTTGTGTTTGGATTCACCACAATCGCAAAGCCACTATATGAATTTACCCAAGCAAAAAGAACATATCATTGGGTCACTGGGTGCGAAATTGCTTTTAATAGCCTAAAAGAAATTCTTATATCTCCCACAGTCCTGGGCTTCCCGAGTAGGGAAAGCGAGTTCATTCTATAAATTGATTCTAGTGATGGAGGAATCAGAGCTGCATTATCTCAGGTTTAGGGTGGAAATGAATGACCACTGGAATACTTAAAAAGGGTATTGCACAAGCCTGAGAGAAGTTATTATGCGACAAATAGCGAACTTCTTGCTTTGGTCAAGGCAACTGCACATTTTCACCCTTACCTTTATGGCAGACACTTTATCATGAGAACTGATAGTGCTTCGTTTTGCCTGCTACTAAATTTAAAGAAATCCAAAGGTTAAGTTACCTGGTTGATACAGCAGTTGCAAGAAGATGACATTGAAATACAGCAGGTCTGGACACTTTCACAACAATGCAGATGCACTTTCCAAGCAACCATACCAATTGTTCTGAATTCATTGTGTACACTGGGAGGAAAATAGTGGAGTATCACTGAAGGCAAGATGAAAAGTAATTCACGAATATGAATCTTGCGATAAGTCACCTACATGAGATGATGAGGGAATTAGGAAAAATCAGCTTAGTGACCCTACCTTGTATCCAATACTAGAATGGAAATACTGGGCACAGTGGGTTTCCCTTGCACTGAAGTATGGTGTACTTTACAGGAACTAGGGATGAAAATATGTGAAACACATGCAATTACAATTGGTCCTACCAGAGTGTAAAATCCAAGAGGTGCTAAAAGAACTGCATAATACAGCAGCACGTGGATACTTTGGTGTAAATAAGATCCTCGACAGAGTTCGACTAAGATTCTACAGGCTCTAATGTCTGGATGATGTTAGGAAATGGTTCCATACGTGTGGTTCCGTATTGGAAAGGTCTTATTAACGTCCACCGGTGTTGTGCCTGAAGGTGTATCAGTGGACAGCTTACAAACGAAGTTTTGACCGAACTTAAACTACCACCCATGCCTTGCCTGGGATTTGAACCCAGAACCTCCCACACCCCAGACTGGTGGTGCACCAACCAACTGCACCATGGGAGTTCGGCGTCTGTGTAGTACCTGTACTGCAAGGAAGGGTCTGAGGTTCAAGGGATCAGGTCCCATTTAGAAATACAATTTTGGAGACCCATTTGAGGTGTGGCAGCGGACATTCTCGAACTATTGCCAGTCACTGAAAGGGAGAATCGGTACCTGATTGAAGTGCAATAATATTTCACCAATTGGCCTGATGTCATACTAGTTCTAAACCAAGATGCCAGCATACTCTGTGTTCAAGAAAGAATATACCCTTTTAAAGCTGTTTTGGTAAAGGAAAGTTTTGGATAATTGTAATTTTACTTCATGTTGAAATGGAGCTAAGGTATATTTTATATATTGTTACAGTTTTTCCTTTGGTACTCTAAGCTAGATGCATGTTTTATTATATTCATATCCTTGTTAATTAAATGGTTATTTATTGTGATCAATGCTCATTAACGGCTGTGAAAACTACTTGTCTTTTCAAATATTGCTAGTCATTCAGAAATTGTATTTATTTATAATAAAAAGTGTCCAAACCTCTTTCAGTGTCTTCTGGTTATTTGTAAACTGTTAGAAATTATTTCTGTGCAACTCTGTGCCACGTCTTTTCTCACGTCTGCTTTGTTTGTTTGTTGCATGAAATGACAGAGGTAAGTTTCCTGTATATGCTTAAGAAAGAAGAATTGCTGGCTTTTTTTAGTCGCCTCGGGTTATAAGTTAATGAGTCTGCGACTGTGGCTGAGTTAAGTCGGGCCACGGTGGACTTGTGGCGTTAGCAGAGTGCAATTGTGTAGCCTTCTCAGCGTGCGGTCCTGGTGGTTGATCAATTGTCCCTATTATCGATCCAGAACATTACTCCTTTAACATACTTAGATCCCGTTAGCATTTTGCACTCTTTCATAGCAGTGAGTAAAGAAGTAAGTTAATGTCTTTGCCCCGAAGAAGCTCTCTTAAAAGCCATTGCCATAAAGTGTGGCGGTTTTATATCTCAGTCGCTCCATGATGAAATCACATCACCTGATGGAGGCACATTTGCAGGTTTTAAGCGTAGGGTGATAGAGGTCTGGTTTCTGTAATTGTGAACGTAATCTTGTGTATAGATATCAAAGACTGGGTGAACCAATGTACGAGTTCGTAGATTCAATATGTGCCTATCACGATGCTTTGTGTTTGCAAATGAGTGAACCAGAATTGGTCAACGTAATTTTAGATAATCTGGTTCCGCATGTCCATGGGCACTGTATTTTGGTTTCTGCCCCTTATAATTTTGGTGAGTTATGTCAACTGGCGGTCGAAGTGCAGGGACGTCTAGTTGCTTCTAGTGAATATTGTGTGTGTTTTACACCGATGGTGCAAGCAGGTCATGGTAATAACTCGGCATCGTATGGACGAGTCTCTACTATACAGGCTGTCTAGCCGCAGTGTTTCTGTGCAGTGTAGTAATTGTGTTGTCCAGGGTCATGTTTCTAGGGAATGTAAGCAGGAGTCAGAGAAAAAATGTTTTAGATGTGGTGAGATTGGGCACTTGTGTAGGACTTGACCTAAGACAGGAAACTGGTTTTGACTGGAATTAAGTGTGGGTTTTCCAGTCTGGTAAATATAAAGCTACCACATACCATAAGGAAGTGTTCCATTTTAAATGCTTGTTGCGAGAATAATTTTTTGGCTTTACTCGACATCAGGGCCACAGATTGTGTTATGAGTAACAACTCTTTGAAAATGTTTTTGGACTTAAAAATTGTTTCTAAAAGAAATGTAAAGTGCTCGGCTGAGAAGCGTTTGTGTGTGGCAAATAGCGATGTCATTAGCAGCAATCTGGTTCTGCCCTTGCACTTCAAAATAGGCAGATTTTCTTGGACTTTTCCCTTTTGGTGTTTGCAGGCCTTAATCATGACATCATTTTAGGCCTCGAGTTTTTAGGGAAAGCGAGGGCATCGGTTAACATAGATGAGCAATACCTATATTTTGGCTTCGCTCCGAACATCCGGATCGCACTTCAGTTCAATGTTTTTCCTGAAATATTTTAATCTTTGCATGACAACAGAAGTGTTTCTTCCAAACACTTTCGGAGTCAGTTAGAGCTATTGCGGAAAAAGTTAAGTGGCGTCGTCAGTCCAAAAATCGGGAAGTGTGGTGTATTCTCCTATAAATTCTCTCTTACGGATATAACATTCCAGTATGCGATATACACTTAAAATGTCCCCCACCCCTCCAAATTAAGCTGCACACTTTTAGAGAAATCATCGATAAGTTGTCGGAAACCGGGGTAATTGTCCTGTTGACCTCTGACTATTATTCTCCTCACTTTCTAGTACATAAGAGAGATAGTGACAAATACAGATTGGTTGTCAATAATTCATGTGTGAATAAAGAAATCCACGAAGATCCTTTTCTGTTACCAACTATTGATTGTGCTCTTCAGCACTTAGGTAAAGCACGTGCATTTTATTTTTTAGACCTAAACAATTGTTTTCATCGGTGTTAGTTGGACCCTTCTTGGAGAAAATATATTCCTTTCAGCCGTGGAGCCAGTTTCAGTTTACACACATCCCCATGGGCTCGAATTTTGGTAGTCAAGCTTTATTTAGGGTGTTGGATTTTCTATTGTCAGAATTTAAATTTAAGCTTGTGTTCAATTATATACATGACATACATCTTCAGTGATGATCTGGAATCCCATATGTCCCGTTTGGGTCAGATGTTTCTCAACATGCATGAAGTAGGGTTAACCATCTCTACTGACAAAGTGACTTTGGGCTCAAGTAAGGATAGGTTTCTGAGTTACCTCCTCAGTGAAGGTCAATTGATGATTGACACTGATTGTTTGCCCTTATTTTGAATTTCTCTCGCTCTAGAACTCTGAAGGGAGTTCAAAAATGATTGGGCCTTCTAGGATACTACTCCCATTTTATTGAACCCTTTTCTGAATTGGCTGCCCCGTGAATGTTTTAAAAAGGAAGGGAGTGGTTTTTACATGGGGTTAGGAGCAGCAATCGGCCTTCACTGTGTTAAAACAGAAGCTATCTTCCCCTCCAGTATTACACCTACCAGACTTTTCCCATCGGTTTGTTGTGCAGGTTGATGCTTCGTCGCCAGCTTTAGGTGCTGTTTTGTGTCAGCAGACAGATTTGAGTCTGGCCCCTATTGCCTTTGCCAGTCGTAGCCTCACTGAACCCGAATGCAAGTTGGGTATCTGTGAGAAGGGAACTTTGGCTTGAATTTATCGGTTAGAAAAGTTGGCATCCTTTTTAGAGCATGGTGAATGTGATCTATATGAGGACAATCAGGCGCTTAGCTGAGTTTTGAACCACCCTCAATAGCTCATTAAATTAGGTCATTGGGTCCTGCGTTTGTCGTGTGTCCACTTTAAGGTTTTTTTTAATGTTCGTGGTTCTGACAATCAAGTAGCAGTCACCCTTTCTAGGATGTATCATCCCGCGGACTTCGAGGTGGAAAATGTTGTTGATGCTGAGGCTTCTCTAAGCCTTATACAGGCTTTCCCTGAATTTTTTGTCAAACTGCGCCAGGTTCAGGAGAGTGATCCATTTTTATCCAGGTTAAAACAGATTTAAGTTCTCGAGTGGTGCTTCCATATGTGGAGGAAAGTGGTATCTTGTATTTCACTGGAAAAAATGGATGTGCTGGGAAGATTGTTGTTCCAGAGTTGTTAAGACCCATCGTTCTTTCTTATTTTCTCGATTCTGTGTTTGGCGGGCATTTTGGTGATAGTAAGACATTTAATAAGATAGTAGTCCAATTTGCTTGGCATACATTAAAGGACAATGTCTCGGAATTTGTGAGATCGTGTGATATGTTTCAGAAGTGCATACAGGCTCGGCATACCAACTTCGGGCAGGCAGTGATGCAGGTACTACCACATCCTTGGAGTATCGTACATTTGGGCATTTTTGGACCACTGGTGAGATCTAAGAAGGGCAATTATATTAGATACGTTCGCTAAATTTGTTATTTTATTGCCATTCCATAATATGAAAGCTTCTTCCATAGCTAAGGCTCTTACTGAGAAGGTCTAGAAAGTTTTTGGTGCTCCTGTGTAAATAGTCACCGATAATGATAAATATTTCACTTCATATGTTTTTACAAATAAGTGTTTTCGTTGGGCTATTAAACATTTCCCCTCTAGCCCTTACTATCCGAAGGGAAACCAGGTAAAAAGATTCAACAAAAATTTGAAGGCTTGTTTAAGTCTATTTTACAATCAGAACCACACTAAGTGGGATCAGGAGCTAGAATTTATTAATTTAGGTTTCAATGGTGCACTCCACGATTCCATGGGAGTTCCTCCTTCCCTCCCTTTGCTTGGTCGTCATCTTGTTCATCCTTTGTCAAAAATGTGGAACATTCCACCATTTCTTTCTCCACTTGGTGATTCTGATCGTGACCACCTGTTGGAGAAGGTCCGTCATAAGCCTGGGGTGGCAAAGCTACAGGTCGCTGCTAAAATGGACCAGGGTAGATTACCAGTTCATTTCAGAGTAGGGGACATGGTCGTTTGTAAAAATTTTACACTTGCAGATTTGGGAAAGGATTTGACAGGGAAGTTGATACCTAAATTTTGTGGCCCATGTAATGTTTGAAAGTTTTTAGGGCCAAATACCGTAAATCTTGTTTCGCCGAGCTCAACTCGCTCATTTCGCAAGGAGTATGTTTCTCAGTTGAAGGCTTTTGTGTGCCTTGTAATTGATAGTTTATAATATAAATGTATGTTGCCCAGTTGTTTTTTCATAGGTTTTTTATAAGCATACTTTTATATCCTTACCCTCATTCCTTTCTTTTTTATGTTATTTTTTTCTTCCCCTTTTTAATCACTTGCAAATGTTTGTTCTGGCCCTCCAACCGAGCCATGCTGAGTTCACCCTACTTCATCGACATCAACTTCTTGGGAACTGTACGACTCTGTAGACTGAAGAGGTTAACCCCCTCATTGGTTTCATCTTCCGCAGCCCCCCTGGGCCAGTGTATTGCAGTTCTTCTGTGCTCGAGAAGAGGTTAGCTCTCTTGGCGCTGATATGCCCTTTGGCTCTCGGTTTACCCGCCATATCCGGAGACTGGTTAGAAGATGGAGCTGATCACTCCCTCGCACTTGAATATGAGGCTGATTAATTTCAACCCACATGTTACTGTGTTTTCTGTCAACAAATAAACTATCTATCATCATTCTAAGCTACTTTTTAGACTCTACTTATGCGTTTGTGTATCTACATCCGGTTTCTTCTTTGAACTGTTTGTATTGTATCGATGTGTGTGCTTCTTTTACTTTGAGGGACTAGTCCGCAGGGCACAGTTTTGGTGTGGGTGGGGGGTTGCAACATCAGCACCATTACGTTAAATTTATTTGCGCCACCTACTTCTGTGGTGTGGTGTACTATCTGCTCGGCTTGGGTCCCCTCCTTTCTCCTCCCTGCTTGCCCTCCCTAACTTCCCCCCTTTACCCTTGCATGCATCATACATTTTGTTTGCCTGTGGTAGTTTATTTAAGGCCTTGCACACTTCGGCTCTCTCTGCTTGTTCTTATACCTGTTACCTTATTCCATCTGACTGTTACCTAAACTCCATTCTGCAATGCATGTCATAGCCACATTTTTTCTCTTCCAGCTGAGGTCAGTGCCGCTATGATATTATTGAGCTGGCAGTTCAACTAGTCCTGCTGAGAGTGATGGGGCACATAAATAGGTGAGTTGTGGAAGACGTTAAAGTTTACGGTAGGGTTTTTTATACTTTTATTTTTTATTTGTGTTGCATGGTTGTGCAGTACCTTGGGTGGGCAGTAGTGCTTTTCTATTTAAAAACTTTGGTTTTGGCCACCCTTCCAAATTTTGTTTCGGCTTATCTATGGTGTCGCGTTGTTGTGTGTTGTTTTTAACGTGTTGTGATCGTCCTTTCATCGCTGCCCAAGTTCATTTAAATGTTTGTTGTTCTCACTGTTTCCACGACTGCATCGTTTCAGGGCATAATTGTATACAATTGTATGCCATCTTGTTTATTGTAATAGTAATTTTTTATCGGTTGGAGCTTTGACGGGTTCAATAAGACCACCCACCGCCGTAATTGTTTTAAATAGTTTTTTAATTGTGTTTTATAAAAACGGAGGCTTTGATGAGCAAATTTTTGCTGCCCTTCTTTCTGTGATTTTTATATAATTAAAGGGGTGATAGGGAATACTTTGGATTCGAGAAAGAATGTACCCTTTTAAAGCTGTTTATGTAAGGTAAAGTTTTAGATAATTGTTATTTAACTTTATGCTGAAAGGAGCTAAGGTCGATTTTATATATTGCACGAGTTTTTCCCTCGCAGCTACAGGCTAGATGCGTTTGTTATTAGATTCATATTCTTGTTTATTAAATGGCTATTTATAGGGATCAATACTCATTAACATCAGTGAAAGTTGTTTGTCTTTTTAAATATTTCTAGTCGTTCAGAAATTTTTTTATATATAATAAAAGTGCTCAAACCTTGTTCAGTGTCTTCTGGTTATTTGTGAATTGTCACAGTATAAAGAAAACTTTTTTTGTCACGTGAGAATTGCCCCATTCTATGTTAAAATTCTATTAGTTGTAACTACGAAGCATTTTGAACTTTAGCAAAAAGAATAGCAGAAGCTTGTTTGTCAAGAATAAAAGGAATATCATTTATATAGAGAATGAACAATATAACCCCTAAGGCTGAGCCTTGGGGAACGCTGTGGTGTATTACTCCTGCTTCTGGACATATATTTTTACACAACCTATCATTTGGTATTGTAGTACACTGTTTTCGTGTAGTTAGATAAAATATTACCGGATTTCTACAATTATCTGTAATGACATAATGTATCAATATTATGTGGTTTACCCAATCGAAAGCTTTTACCAGGTCACAAAATATACTGATAACATAGTCTTTAACGTTTAAAAATCTTGTATATTATAAGTAAGGTTAAAAATTGCTTCCTTTACAGATATATGTTTATTAAAACCTAACCGTGATAATGTTAGTATTTTATATTGTTTGATATGGCAGAGTAGGGAGTTATAAATTACATTTTCAAAATTCTTGGAAAAAATTATTAGTACAGAGATCGGCCTATGATTTTTAACGTTTGTTTTCTCACATTTTTTTATAATGGGATTTCTGTCGCATATTTGATTCTTTCAGAAAAAAATACCTGTTAATAGTCATGTAATACATATTAACTGATGGGCTTGGATAATCGATCTCTACAATTTATAATAATTTTGCTGATTAGATTCATCGTGCCCATTGGATGAATTAGATTTCAGTCTTTTAATAATCACTCTCATCTCATGACAATTAAGTTTCAGGATCCACTGGGGATTCGGATTCGGGGGGGACCTGCCCAATTGCGCTCTCCCCCCACCAGAGTGATGCACAAGTGTTACTCTGGTTAAACCCAGCGCCAATTGAAGGAAAGTTACCCGCCCCCTCTCTACAAGCACTTTTTCCTATCATAATAAAGAGCATGATTCCTATCCTCTGTCTCCTGAAGCATTTTCTGTTAAACATTATAATGCATGAAACAATTTTTTAATTATTTCCTGTCGAAAGGGTTTTTTACGGTGACTGTGCCAGTTTTTCCCTTTCTCTTCAAAATATAGTTTAGCTATAAGTACACTTAGGGAGGTTGTCATGGCCACAATCTGGCCATTGCAGCCCAATCCCTCTTTGCAGTGATGCTTTGCCGTGATGCATGTCTCCTTGCATGGTACTCCCTTCTTTGTAGGCGTATGGGGCTAAGCCCTGAGACGCACCTAAACTCTCGTCCCTACCGCGGGCTCATATAACACTTAGTTTTAGAGTAGTTAGTAAAAAAAAAATGACATAATTGAGAAAAAATTATAAAATTGTAATGGAATTTTATACGAGCTCAATAGGTTTGCCACATGTTTTATTTTCCTTCCCCATTTTCAGTTAACTGTAGAATGAAAACTCTACACAAATAAATAACTGANAATAAAGAGCATGATTCCTATCCTCTGTCTCCTGAAGCATTTTCTGTTAAACATTATAATGCATGAAACAATTTTTTTATTATTTCCTGTCGAAAGGGTTTTTTACGGTGACTGTGCCAGTTTTTCCCTTTCTCTTCAAAATATAGTTTAGCTATAAGTACACTTAGGGAGGTTGTCATGGCCACAATCTGGCCATTGCAGCCCAATCCCTCTTTACAGTGATGCTTTGCCGTGATGCATGTCTCCTTGCATGGTGCTCCCTTCTTTGTAGGCGTATGGGGCTAAGCCCTGAGACGCACCTAAACTCTCGTCCCTACCGCGGGCTCATATAACACTTAGTTTTAGAGTAGTTAGTAAAAAAAAATGACATAATTGAGAAAAAATTATAAAATTGTAATGGAATTTTATACGAGCTCAATAGGTTTGCCACATGTTTTATTTTCCTTCCCCATTTTCAGTTAACTGTAGAATGAAAACTCTACACAAATAAATAACCGTAACGAAACTAACGCGAAATAAACACTTCTGACATTCCCATGCTTCACTAAAAATACATATTAAACGTGCTATCACNAAACGAAACTAACGCGAAATAAACACTTCTGACATTCCCATGCTTCACTAAAAATACATATTAAACGTGCTATCACACAATGCATCACAATGACATTAACCACACTCCAAATATACCGCGTATTCCGAAATTCACCTTTTCATCAACCGATGTACACCAGACGATTAAAAAATACTGTTTCGATTGAATCCAGTTAAACCGATTAATTCTCCATTTTAACCGGCCCGAATATTCGGTGGATTTGGTGGATATGCACCCAAACATCAACCGCTGAATTTTGGAATACCTTCTCTGACAAATAATCGTTAACACATTACATTTTCAGATAGTGTGATACAATGGCTATGAAGTAAGTGATGATATCTATGATTCAATGCCATGGCTGCTGTTAAGGTTATGTGCGTTTGCTGCAAAAATTTTACTGGACGTACATATATTCCTGCTCTGTTAAAAATTGTCAGGAAATATTCAGTCGACAAAAATAGTTCTACTTCTGCAAGTGGTCATACTCACTTTGGCTTTGAAACTGTCGATGAACATGTGAAGTCTGAGAAAGGTAAACGCCTCAGTCAGGTGTTGTGTCTAAAATCCCGAGTGTTAATTTGGTGTTCAAAAACTTGATTTGAGTCCATTCCACTTCTATCCATGTACTGAAACAAGTATCTTCAAGTCGCCTTTGGATGTATCAGAATTGTTAGTTATAGTAACATACTTTCTAAGTAATCACACATGCTTGCTATGGATCTACTTGGTCGTATCTGAATTAAGGTGCCAAGGGCCCTTAACTGGCTTCGTGCGCTAGAAAAGCGCATCTAGGGCGCGACGTCGAATAGTTGCTCTCCGAATTCACGGCTGGGGCACGACTACGCCCTAGAACATTCCCTTCAGCCAAAGACTAGCGATGTGCCCTTTGTTGCGATTTTGGGCAGGCAAGTGTTTTTATTATTTATCTTCCACGTTTACAGGATACAGGCTCGATTGTAGAACTGTCGAAATGGCGACCACAATACACATTTTTGGTAATTATCAAGAGTAGCGGCTTTTCTGTAAAATAATTTTAAAAAACCCGAAAAGTGATANACAATACACATTTTTGGTAATTATCAAGAGTAGCGGCTTTTCTGTAAAATAATTTTAAAAAACCCGAAAAGTGATATATTGATACTCTACTAATTATGCAGAACACGAATATACTAGGGGCATTAACGTCCCACTGATTTCGTAATATGTGCCCACCTAAGCTAACTGAATCTAACCCCACAATGGGTGAATCACTATTTTACATTATTTAATTAACCTAGAATTGTGGGGTGTTAACCTAGGATTATAATGGTGTTAAACTAATCTAGGATAGTANTAACCTAGAATTGTGGGGTGTTAACCTAGGATTATAATGGTGTTAAACTAATCTAGGATAGTAGGGTTTTAAACCAACCTCTGATTTTAGAATGTTAATCTAACGTATGAATTTAGTCTAATCTAAGATTTTTGGGGTTTAAAGGAACCGTAAAACACACAAAGAATATGAATTAACTCACCTAGGTAGGCGATGGGTACAATTCCACTGTCCATAACCTATTCAACTGTCGTGCATCTGACCTCAATCCACAAAACACCACAATCTACTAAAAAATCCAAGTAACACCCGCCACATAGGCAGATATTACGCACAGAAGCACTCGTTCTTGCACTCTCAGTTTTTAAATCGGTCAGATTCGGACGTCACAACTCACACCCGCACTGTATCGCATCTGAACGGCAACTGAAATTCCATGAAGATAAAGTCAAAAGACTGTTACGTTGACGTGAACGACCCACTGCCAATAAGGTAATGGCATGATGCCGAAAATCACCTAAAATCATGGCATCCGACAGAAACAAAGCGGCGGGCTGCTCGTACTTTTAACTATTTTATTTAATACATTCTGATTATTTTACCATTACGCCCTCCTGAATATGAACAAGGTGAGTTGTGCAGAACCCATTAATGCTACTTTTGTTGCTCTAGGAAGTTTCCTTTAGAAAAGCTGCTACTCTGGATAATTACCACATTTTTTTTCTAATGTATACAAAGACGTGTATGTATTTCATTCCAAAAATACAAACGCTAGTGTTCATTATTTTTTTAGTAACCAATTTTAGGTGTTGTTAAAAATGCCGGCCATCGTTACAGTTTTAGCACATTACGATAGTTTCTTCCGACCCACAGTTCCAGACTTCCAGCCATTTGTTTTAGTTAATCTTGCAATTTACAACATTAATGAAATACCAATAATTTGATTAGCTATATGTGATTGCTGTACATTTCATCATTAATTATTTTTAAATACACAACATACAGTATAAATTTTTACGATCGTGGAAATGGTGTATTATTAATTTCAAGTGGCTGAATAGTTGGGTTTTTGTGTCAAAAAGGGTGTCCGAATTTGGAGATGCACACTTCTTCACAAAGGGGACAAGGGCTTATATCTCGTGGTGGGTGCAAGGGGAAGTGGAAAAGGGCACAAGGCTGTGAATTCAGACACAGTCAATGTCCACACTGTTCAGATGTGTGATCGCCTGTTCAGATTAGATTCGTACATTCTGGCCAAGGTCTACATCCAAAAGTGTCCATAGTGGGGACGGGTATGAAAGATGGGTAAATTGTGAATTCATTTAACTTGTGGCATTTTTTTTGTTTGGAATCCACGGTATTTGCTTCACATACATTGCAGGGAGCAGAGTGACATATAGAGTGTACATAAATCACAAAAAAAAAAAAAAAAAAAAAAAAAAAAAAACTTGAGTAAATTCAAACCAGCACCATTCTGGTTCCCAGACTGTGCATGAAGCAAGCATGTAGAGTTGTGCCCATTTATCTACTTCAACATAACTTAAGTCCCCTATCTGTCATTTTTTATAACTGGGTTTGCTATATAGTTAGACGTTAGTAACAAGGCTACGTTTCATGCTTTCACAGTATCCACATTTTAAGTATCAAAATTCTGTAATTATTAAGATTCAGGTTTACGCGTGATGTCGGTTTAAAATGGTGGTGACATCACTGTCGGATAGAGGTTCCTTTGGTGCCCAATAGAGGCACTGGCTAAACTCACTGCGGGGGTGTTTGGATTATCTGCAGCATATTGGTCACCCTGCTGTGGTATAGGATGGGGCGTGTAGTTCTGCGGCACGGCACAAAGTCAGGTTTTGGTGATTGCTCTACACACTGCCGGTTTGGACAAAGGTGCTCTTTTACCTGCAGTGGGTTGCACCCGGGGTAGATACTGGCTTGGTTGCTGGCTGGAACTGGGGCCCTGTCCTGGGGCAGCTGTGGTGCTGCTGGCTGGGCTGGTCGGCTCCGGTGGCAGGCTGGTAGTCCACGCCGACCTGAAGTAGGAGCAGGCGATGCCCAGTGGCACCGGAAGTCTCAGTCGTATGCTCACCACGAGCGGGTTTGGCTCTCCGGCGATCTTCTGGGGTGTCTGGAAGAGGAAGCTAAGGGGAACTGGGAGGTGAGGCCTCGCCAGTTGTCAGGTGGCATGAGCTCAGTCTCTAGGGGAGGAGCTGCTGAGGGCAGATGGCAATTTGTTGCAGCGTAACTGACCTGGTTTAGAGCTGCCCTCTTAGCTCTCCACCTTGCATCACTTCTATGAGCGAAGGACATAAGGAAGGTGATACTGTCTACCTCACGAAGGAGGAGCAGGCAACGAGTTCCCTGGCTAAAAGTGTAACCAGAAGGGGCTACGCCAATCAGAATCAGTCTTTGTCACTCCAACTGGCGAAGTTCAGCGTTGTGGATGGAGTGGGTTAGCTGATCTGGATTTCTAGCCGCTTTGTCGCGTGTGTTCCTTGTGTTCGGGGCTCTGCCATACGTGCGCACCAGGTATCTTTGCGTACCTGGTCCACAGTATGGGTGGCCGTCTACTGGGTTATTCTTATGATGTACGTACACCCGGTTAAGGGTAGTCCGCAGTCCTACACTAGTTTCGGTAAAGTGGTTTCAAGATGCGGTCTCCTGCTTCTCCCTGGCGGGTCTGACATCTACGAGAAAGGAAGTCACAATCACCCTAGAATAAGAACATGGGGTTAGGCAAGAATACGTGTTTATTCCCTTGAGGAATAGACATGGTGGCCCATACTATCTCCTAGCTATCAGTTGAACTGATACCGGCGGAAGTAAGCTACGATAAACCAGGTGAAGGAGACCTAGGTCGAAACTAATCAAGAGCACACAAAATGCTAGGTAGCTATTAAACAACTGACCCTAACTAATCTATGCTGTTTTCTAGGAGGGACTCTGGATTCAATTCCAAAGTGGTAGGGAGTGTAAGGGGGTCGCTGGCCGAAGGTCTGGAAGACTTCTAGCAAACCAGTTGGTCTCTCGTTAGGAAAGCGGTAGGCAGAGAGCTCCAGCACACGAGCGAGCTGCCGAGTATACAACTGCTGTTTTGGAGCTGCGCGCTGCCGTATATAGACGGCCGGCTATGGGTCCTTCGGCTCCCTGCGGCTGGTCGGGTATCTTCGCGCTAGAGCTCCTCCCTTAGCGACGCAGGCCGCATTCTCTCGGGGAAGGCTGGAAGTGCGTTTTTCCTTGTATGTGGTTTGCGTCGCTCCCGCGAGCTTGGGGGCAGGGCTGGGCTTTGAGGTGGGCTTCTGTTGCATGCAGGTGTGATTTCTGGACATGCGACAGCTGACATAATGGCATGGACGGCCTTGGGTGCCGCTTACCTAGGGGTGTGCAGGGTGACTGGAAGCAAGTCATCCTGGGTTCAAACCCTGCTTGGGGTGACTACATGTGAAGATGAGGCAGAGTCATAATTAATAATTCTGCCAGTACGCGTCAAGGTGTGGCGGGAATTATTAAGAATCTGTGTTTTTCTGAAAAACCGCAAAATAATACTTGAAAAAGGTTTATATGGACATTACTAATCACACTTAATGCAAATTTTGTGGGAAGATCAAGTAGTTTGCAGTATTTATACCCTGAAATGTAATAGTGAGAAGGGTTTGCGTTCTGGTGCCACATAGGGGTGTCAAATGCATGTGACATAGTCGAACTAAACCTAACTTTGCTATATACGTTGTAGTTATAGTTTTTATTTTGTGTTTAATTACTGTGATTGTGTGTAAGTGATGTTCTAGTATAGCCCCCTCATGTTGAGAAATACAGTTCAAGTGCAGACAAACATTATGCACCGAGCCAGACTCCCCAGCACCAGCTGGCGAGTAACTCCCTAAACTCCATTCAAGACATACCAGCAGTTGTTTGTAGTTAGCAAGTGTGAAGTGCTCCAACATCTGCGAAGCTTGGAGTTTCATGTAAAAAGAATGTTATTTAAAAGTTGTTTTACTGTCCCCAAGTTCTTGATTTTACATAAATTATATGTATTTTGCCCCACAATTTCCTTCATTTTCTGAATATTTTTTTCTATTTTAAAGAAAAGTTGTGATTCTTAACAATTAGGCCTACTGAAAAAACATCAAGTAACCATTATCCTCTTGTAGGGTTGTGTATAATTTTACAGGGACCTCACAATTTTTCTTCTTTAAACAAAAGCTGTGTACGAATTCACTGTAATATAATCTCATCACACCTTCAGTACCTACTATTCCCTACCTTCCTTTTATCTCTCCATGATGAAGTGGGTATAATTTCAAACGCCCTCTTTATGTATTTATAGGATTAAACAATTGAAACAGTGAAAGGCATGAGAAGGGGACATTGTAGGGTGCGTATGGGACCTTACCACAAATTTGGACGACGACAATGTGACGTAACAGCTTCAGTGCTCTTTTCTAGGGCACAAAGCCAGGTAGGGACTTTTGGCTGGTGAATTTGTGTTAACTGATTGAGGAAGATACTGAGGACTTGCATAGAAGTCCACTGCAGTTCAAGTTGGAGTGCCGAGCTCATGCTTATCCATCTCATTTGCTGGATTGTCTATACGTCTTCCATTGACTTATTCCTTCTCCTCTGGCCCCCAGGCACATGTTGTAGCAGAGTGGAGAGATTTGGGCAGCTGGTAACACAGAGGTCTTGAGAGCTGATGAGGATGAAGCGAGGTGAGTATGGAGCAGCGCCAGAATGAAGGGACGGGGGAATCTGGAGATCCCAGAGAATACCCACCAACCTGCGGCATCATCCTGCACAATTCCCACGTGCGAAAATCCAGGACCAACACCATCAGGAATCAAACCTCGTTCGTCTAGGTGGGAGGCGAGTAGTCTAACCACTACGCCACTGCAGCTGTTGTGACACCCTCTGATCTTTTCTTGGAAGAGTACTGCTGTAATATAATACATGCAGACACAAAAAAATTTATTCTCGTATCATTTCATATCAAGTATGTATCATCAGAATGCATGGATAGGCACTTAACTTGCCACAATAAAATATTACTCTACAAACATCAAAATAAATTGGAACTTTTCATACATCATAATTTATTATTTTATAATTACGAGGATCCAGTTGCATTTCTTCAGTGATTGAAAAAAAAATTTTATTTACCACTGAATGCCTCTACCTGCAGTAGTTAAAGCAAGCAGAGCGTTATCACTTAGCAAATTGCTTTATTTAATGGACCCATAAGCAAAATAACCGTTCACTTTGTTTCGCCACGAGCTGCGATGCTTGTCTTAATGCCAAGGGGGCATTGGCCAGCCCAGATTAATGAATGGTTTCTGGACTGATGAGCGAGGGAGACAATGAGAATACTTAGCTCTAATCCTTGCATGTCTTGGTGAGGAAGCTGGGTGTTGTAGCTAAGTGGCTGTCAGGCACAACAGCGCTCACAGTCACCTCATGGTCTGATGTTGCCAACATCTGCCCTAACTGTGCAGCCTCCTCTGAACAAGGGGCTGTGGTGGTTGCGCGGTTAGACGGCTCACCTCCCACCAAGGCGAACCAGGTTCAATCCCTGCCCGGGTCACTCCTGGATTTTCGCAAGTGAGAATTGTGCCGGGCGATGCCGCTGGTCAGCATGTTTTCTCTGGGATCTCCAGTTTCCCTTGCCCTTGCATTCCAGTGCTGCTCCATTCTCACGTCATTTCACCCTCATCGGCGCCCAAGACCTTGCTGTTAAGAGCCGCTCAAATCTCTCAACTCAACTCAACTCCTCCTAACAAGCATGTGTGGGTAACGATCCATCATCCATCGCTACCTCCAGATCCACATCACCTCATGTACACATTCCTTTTTTCATATCTCCCTGCCAACTCTATATGATTCTTTGTGAATCTGAAGTGAGATGCATCAACTTGTTGTTTTGGTCTTGTCCTTCGCACGCCAAAGTCTGGGATGGGGTATGCTGAACCACAAATCCTATCCTCATAGTCTAGAGCAGGACATCTAATTTAACGTCTGGAGGCACTAGCCAGACTAAAATCTTTCGTCACCACTATTTTATATTCATGATTCTGAAAACATCTCCTCCATTGCTGAGCGCTCTAATTCGCTGAAATACGAAGGTATCTACATTTTTTAGTTAGGGATGTTAAAAATAATAATTAAACAGTAATGTATGTTACACAGATGAAAATTGCATAATTTATCATTATGCAGTTTTATCTTACATATGTTTACTAACCAAGCTATAATACTGTATTTATTTTAGCAACAGTAGCAGACAATCAACAACTGACAGACCATACCCCTATTAGTCCATTAAATCAAGGTTTCAATGTTCATGTTTTCTTGTGAACTAGCCTCAAATATTTTCTCACCAATGGCAACCTTGCAGCCAGAAATTTTGCATCATGCTGTAGGAAGCACTTACCATGGATTTTAATTTTATTCAAATACCTTGAACTGTCATTGTGAGCTGTGCTCCTGCCATCGAGAACAGCCAGACGGCAGGCACCGTTGGCTGTTGGGCTGCCGAGTCACCTCATGAAGTATGTAACAAGTGCATGAAAATCCCTGCTTGCCACGTATTCTTTGCCATGATCCAACCCCAAGGCCTCTTGCAACTTGCGCATCCGTAGTCTGGAATATGCAACAAATTATCAAGTTGCTCATAGTATACCTCCAGAGATGGCAGCAACTACTCTCTCTGGAATGTTATTTGCCTGATGAGAAATGAATGCCTCTTGTCTGTAGGCATGGCTACAGGGTTGTCTGGGTACGCCAATGCATCAGACCACTTATTAGGAATGTGTTAAAAACTCATTAATGTTTCCTGAGGCTTAAAAATGCCTAAACATGAGATAAATAAATTGAAACTCGTGGTATATCCCATTTTATTTGTTTGTTTCACTGTAGATACTAGAGTAAAATGTGTAGCAACATCCTGGGAGACATTGCAGATACATCTATGCTGGCCTTGGCCATCATGTATTTTAAATGTCTCCTGGATCGTTGGAATGGGACCACCCTTATAGAACTTTGGCCAGCTCTGGCCACGCCTGGGCTGTCGTCACCAAATTATTTTATTTACCGCTGTCCCTACTCTCAACAATAAGAATAATGTTAATGCAAGGGAAGTACTGTTCATTGTGAGTCGGGAGTCATGGTAGACGCTCACCAGTGAGCAACTCGGTTACAGCCAAGAACCTCTCGCCCTTTCGTAGAAAGACAATCAAGCTGTTGCAGGACTGCCTGACTACTTCTGTTGCTCATGCTTCGTCTTGAATGTTGCCAGAACAACACAGAAGAATGATACAGAAGGTGTGGCAGATGAACACCCATGTAAACAGTCTGCACAAGACGTCTAGTCGTGGGTGCAGGTACCACGTGTACCATCTGAGCCAAGCACACAGTGGCTCCTGTAGCCGCAACATGAAGCTGATGAAGTTGTGCTATTAAGGGGAACAACCATCACTCAGCATTGCGTGACCATGCTACTGTTTCAGAATATCACCTAAGTACACATTTCCTGGGAGCCATGCCAGTCGTGCAACGACGGTCTTAGTAAGCAAGATGTTCAAACATTACCTAATTCATAAACACCATATAGACTGCTATAGAACCTTTCAAGAAAGTTCGACATGACCAGGTAAATGCGAGTGTGGACACTGTTCCCACCTTCAGGCAGGATCAACAACATAGATGAGAGCAGTCTGGCACCTAAAAGAGCAGACTCACTTCCCACCCAAAGGCCAGCCCGAAGAATAGATGCAGTAGTAGAACGAGGAAGGGGAGAAAACTGAAGTACGCCAATAAANCTTTCAAGAAAGTTCGACATGACCAGGTAAATGCGAGTGTGGACACTGTTCCCACCTTCAGGCAGGATCAACAACATGGATGAGAGCAGTCTGGCACCTAAAAGAGCAGACTCACTTCCCACCCAAAGGCCAGCCCGAAGAATAGATGCAGTAGTAGAACGAGGAAGGGGAGAAAACTGAAGTACGCCAATAAAAACTTTACTTCGTTGCTGTGTCTACCACACTAAATGTATGAGCATCCCCATCCATAAAATGTCTGCTGTTGGGGCCTTGGATCAAAACAGGAACCTCAGTGGCAGGAAGCAAGTCACTAATGAGAGAGCCAACCATGGGCACTCGACAAGCTACTCTCACAGAATTAAGAAAACTATCTTGTCTTTTAACATTGGGTGTTTTTATTTCCAAAAACTGTGCGCCCCTTTTATTTTGATGTGTTCAGAAATAAGTGTTTTGTGTCTCATAATGGTTCCAAGACTGCTAGCAGGATATAAGACTACAATAACGTTATCTTTAATTTCTTCTTTGTAGTGCCATTGCTATTTCTGTATTCATTATTCATTTAAACTTAATTTTTTGACTATTAATGATTATTATTTTCAGGGGTTTATCATGTTTTGCCGTAAGTTGGAAGACAGTGTTTTTATTTAACGTAGAACTTTTTATTCCATCTACCGAGTTCTTCTTTAAAGGCTCTTATTCTATTGTTCTGACTTATTTGGATGCATTTTTTCAGTGACCTTTGTAATGTAATTTGTAAATTCAGTAAAGAATTATTCTTGTTCATTTTTATTTCTTACAGTTTATGACGTATTTGAAAATGTGGCAAGTTCATATGATGTTATGAATGATGCTATGAGCTTTGGGATTCATCGGCTATGGAAGGACGTTTTCGTGCAGCGTTTGGCTCCTACGAGGAACACTCGGTTACTTGACGTTGCAGGTGGAACTGGTAAGAATTACGCTAAAATATTAAGAAACCGTAGGTTGTGCTTTTGTTTACGTGGAGAGTTGTCTACAAGGTATTCACAGCTAATTGAGTACTTTTGAAAACACTGCTTATCATATATTTTCCTTCACATTTTGTATTGTGCTGCTGTAGCTTATGTAAGATTAACGCTGCTATAGACCCTCTCACTTTATTCATGCGCTGTCAAAGAGAAACCGTGTTGTAGTAATGTAAATACTGTTAATGATGTGAAAATTTGTGCTTATGTGTGTGTGAAACTAGGAACACTGACTTCAGTAGCCATATGTTTACATGTTATTCTTGTACAACAATGTTGAGTCTCAGAATTAATGTTATAAATTTGCTGCCAATTTAACTGGCAGCTTGCATGCCAGTGTATTTTTCTAGCATAGTCATTTTTTTCAAACGTGGATTTCATAACTACATATGATGAAACACATGTCTGCATCCCTGTTGTGTGACTTAAGAGCTTGTGCAGAGGTACTCACTGTGAGTGTCTATTATAACAACACCCATAGACTGTTGCTCCCAACTACCTACGTGGTATTCTCTAAAACGTCACTTTTATCAGTGTCTTTGAGGAGGCCAACGATATTTCACAACATTCTTTTGAAATCCTCACTCTTGCTAACAAATTTAATTTAAACTTTTACTAAGTGCATGCTATCACAAATTATGTTAATGTATTTTTGATTAGACATTGAACAATACCAATATTTGTTTCCGATTACAATACCATAAAACAATTTTGAACCTAATATATATGTGTCTGTAACATACATTCTGAGAAGGATGTAGTTTCTTTTGCACATTGTAAAATGGCATGTTCGATTTTGATGTTTGTTGTTGAATATACACTGAATTAACAATAATTGTCCAATGAATACCACTTTATTCCATTATATAATTTCTGCGACAAACTACAACATTACTACATCTGACGAGTATAAAAAAAATGCACAACCGAAAGAGTCCATGATACACAGTTGACACAAACTGATTATTATAATTCTCGTACAGAATGTGGTACTAAAATCTACCACCAGAATCCTGTAATTAACATGCTCCCACCTAATTTGCAATTCTATTCCATAATTGCAAATTACTGAAACAACTACTAACTTGGAATACGTAATACAAACAAAGATACTTATCCTAATCAATAAAGTCCTACAGCATACAAAACGTAAAAAAAGAAAAGTGTAAAAGTCCATTCTTTCTTGTGAATTCACCACACATCCACATCTTGTCTTCTGTTCAAATTCCCTGTTTCCAGTTTCCAAAACCTCTGGGACAACTTTCACAACTGTCTGAGACAGGAATCACTTTGTTTTTTACCCTACACAGTTTCTACATACTACTAGGACGTACTGCCTTTTGATCATAACATTGTAGCTACAATGGGTACACTCGTTGAATGGGGCAATAGAATACACCGTCGGAAGTTCTTAGTTGTAGCACCCTCGCTTGTCCATCACGGCCTTCAATCAGACATTCAATAACAGCTAAAGGCCAGTCGAACCTTTTGAGGTTGTCTGATCCAATAAGGACAACTTCCCCCACTACTGGTCTTCTAGTGATTAGCCTCTTCGTCCAAGTGAGATTTCCAAGATACTCCGTATGAAACCTGTTTCTTATTTCTTTGCGTAATCTCCACCTATAACGTAGTCTGCGTGTCATACTAGAAGCTTCATCAGCATCACAATCAGGGGCACCAACATCCTGTAAATCTTGCAAGAACACGGAGGGCATTAGTGGTACTGGATCAGCATTGTCTTCAGACAGGTAAGTTAAAGGACGAGAATTAATTTGTGCTTCGCAATCACAAATTATGGTATGCAGTTCATCTGATGTCAATGCAGTTTTTCCTAATGTTTGTTGAAGTAACTGTTTGACAAGGCTTACTAGTCGTTCCCAAACACCACCCCACCATGCCGCAGAAGGTGGGTTGAACCTCCAATCGATCCTTTCAGCGTTGCTGTATGTGGTGATTTGTTCCCAGTTCAATGCAGCAAACATGTTCTCTGCTCCTCTGAAATTGGTACCATTGTCACTGTATACCACTTTCGATCAACCACGTTGTGTTACAAAATGACGAAAAGCTAATAAGAATGATTCAGTTTATAGGGATGGCACGGTAATTTTCTAGTTTAGGGGCTTTTCTGAAAATACGAAAAAAAACTCCAGAAAGTGGTATATTTCGACTCTACTAATAACGTAGAACACGAATATACTAGGGGCATTAACGTACGACGAATTTCCTAACATGTACCCACCTAACCTAACAGAACCTAACTCCACGATGGGTGAATCACTATTTTACGTTTTTAAACTAACCTAGGATTGTAC
>NQII01005231.1:16162-40945 GCA_002778355.1 Clitarchus hookeri | reverse complement strand
TGGCATATCGAAAAAAACCGGCGTTTGGTCAGCGTTGCCGATTTGCGACAACAAATATGCTGTGGTTTTCCTCTTCTCAATGACAAACTTGTGGAAATTTAATATCTTGTCAGTATAATCAGCAGGCAGCTTCTGACAAACTGACGTTCTCCTTCGCATTGACAAATTATTGCGTCTCATAAAACGCACGACCCAGCCAATCGAAGCTTTGAAGCGACTGTTGTCGATTTTGTTTTCTCGTGCGATTTGCCGAGCCTTTGTTTGCAGCATGTCGTAGGAAATGGCACATCCATTATTCCGTGTCTCGCGTACATATNTTGCCGAGCCTTTGTTTGCAGCATGTCGTAGGAAATGGCACATCCATTATTCCGTGTCTCGCGTACATATTCAAGCACACCTGCATCAATTTCCGGGAACTTGCCTTGCTTAGCTCCCCGAAATGCTTTTCTCTTCACGTTTGTATTGCTAAGTTCAGTTTTCTGCTTCCTCCAGTCCGCACTAACTTTTCGTTTAGTCCGAATTCACGGCCCGCGGCTCGATTTTCATACTCTTCAGCGTACAAAATAATTTTCAGTTTGAAACCTGTGGTGTAAGTACTTCGCTTTTCCATTACGAAACTACGTCGCACTTCTTCCCTCCAATATCAAAGCAACACTAGGTGTGGTGCAAAGACTATATAACAGAAAAACCTGTAAGTCAAGGCTAACATTTGGTACGCAAGAACCTACGCTAATGTGCTGCTATCTCTGTACATTCTACAGACAGCTTTCGAGAATAATCGATTCCTTGTATTTAATTTGATTCTTTTAAAATTTATTTTTATTTTGAGGATTGCGAAAGGAATTACGTAACGGAAATATTCAAATACTTTNAAGGAATTACGTAACGGAAATATTCTAATACTTTTCTATATTTTGCACGTTTATTTAAAACTTTCAAAGATAAAACTGCAGAAATAATGGTTAGGCTTTTTCTTTTAACATACATCGTTAAAAATACTTGAAATATATAAAAAGAAAGCTCGATAAAAATTTTCTCGTAAAAATGTCACTTCAAATTAAATTACACGTTTATAAGTTATTTCTTTTTTCTAATAAATATATAAACTCCGGCAATCAAGGCTGCGTCTCGAGCGCTATATCTGTACATTCCAAACGACAAACTTGCGGCGCACTGGGACTGCGCAGTAAGCCTGTAGCTACGCTTGGCAACACCGCTTGTTTGCAAGGACAGCTGCCACACGACCTTCGCCAAGGTCGCGTGCATCAGCCACCCGTGGCGCAAGCCGTGTTTGTACAGTATTTACAACCATGATGAGTGCAACCTATAATCGATAAATATTATTATTTTTTTTAACACCCTTTGAAAATAATGGTGCGACCTATACGCGCAGGCGACTTATATGCGATAAAATACGGTACTTCAAAAGTTGAGGCATCACTAACCCTCACATCTGGTAGTGGCGGAGAGCAAGTATCAAAACTTCTCGCATTGAATCTACGACATGTTATGGGGTGCCCGAAACCCAGCCGTATATCCTTTTCATTCAGTTAATTTTGTATTAAGTCGTACGAGTCCATGTGAGTCTTTTACAGGTTGTAATACAGATAGTTTATCATCAATCATTGGTGTAAATGGCTCCCCTTACACCAACCACATAACAGTTCTTTCTGCTTTTTACACCTCCTCTGAAGAAAGCTGGCCAATTCTTTTCATCCTTTCCGGATGGCAGATATTCACAAAATGTATAATCCAATCAATCATTCTGACAATATGCTCGTATTTTGAAAAGTACTGGTACATCCAGTTGTTATCCACTTTCGTGTTTATCAATATGATGGATCTCATAGTTCTCTCTTGTATTTCTTCTGCATATGAATTTGAAGAACATGGTCATTCTTCTTCCTGTCTCTCTAACCATTTCTGACCCTCCTACTAACTTGATTCAACTAATTGCTTCACTGAACAACCTCTAGGTGGTAGGTCTGCAGGATTAAATTGTCCCGGAATGTGTCTCCAGTCACAAGGCTTTGTCAGTTCACTCGCTTCTCTGATACAATTTCTGACTTATACCGACCACTCTTCTTGTCGTTTGGATCCATGCTATGACAGTAATTGTATCTGTCCAGAAGTATATGGGAATATCTGTCCAGTCCAAGTTTCCCAAAACAGTTTTTGCTAAGAGTGAGCCAATTTTTGCGGCTAGTAATTCAAGTCGGGGTACTGCGAGGCCTTTGAGTGTAGCAACTCTTGCTTTAGCTTGTAATAACTCCAGCCTGACCTTTCCATTATGCTCACCCTGCGAACAAAAATTACAGCAGCATAAACCTTGTAATGACGCAATATTCATAATTTTTCGGGACAAGGGTGTAAAATTCTTTCGTGTGTATGAAGCTTTGACAAGCTCCATAATATTTTATCGGGTTCAAGTTTAAAGCCACGGTGGCTCGTTTCCCGTGATAGTTTGTTTATCGAGCAGACGTGTGCTTTTGTAAGTTATCGGGCGGACGTCTGCTGTTTACATTTTATCAGGAGTCCGTTTACCGTTTCGTTTCGAAAGTTGGTTTTTTGTTAGGCGTCAGCATTAATTAGATATTTTCCGGCTGCATCGTACAAATATTATACGAGAAGTTTGTTATCTGGATGTTGAATGCGTCGACAAGTTTTAGTTCCTCCGGCGCAGTTTTAATGCGTCAACAGGTTTTTGTTGTGCGAGAGGTTAGTTTATGTTGACAACGCAGTATCGATAACGTGTTGAGAGCGGGACACGCGCAGTTTTAGATGACGCTGCTGGCAAATGCCGGATGCCAGGCACTTATCGCAGAAGAGGGGGGTGCGAGACAGAAAAAATACGCGTCTGTCTGGCGCCCTTCACTTATTCAAGTCAGTTGTCAGGGAGAGTCACTTCACGTCGCCCGTGAGGGCAGGTCAGCGCAGTCGTCAGAAGCATCATGCAATGCTAGCCTAGGCCGCGTTCGGGCAGGACGATAACCCCCACATCGGCAACTAAACTTTATTATTTCATTTCTCAGGAGGTATTATTTCTTCGGGACAGTTTTCAGACACACTAATAATAAGTAAACTACTGTGGCGCTGTTTTCTGCTCTGGTATATTTAATTGTAAAGGTTCGTACTCTGCATACTGAAACTCCGTCTGTGAACTGTGAAACTTCAATAGTTAAATAAATAATATCAAAATACTCTGGAACTTCTTGTGTCTTAATTAATAGGCGTCCATTCACTGAGTCTCGTGTTTCTACCTCTGAGCAAGCCGTGGCAACATAAACATCGGCAAGGTAACAAGTGCCGAACCATTACAACATGGCGCCCAACGGTGAGGCAATATAAAAAATACGGCATTAACTAACAAGAACGGAACGTTACAGCCTTAGAACTCGCATTGAAGAAAACATGCAACAAAGTATTTCCTTGTCTGCCAAGAAAACTATTTGTATGTATCACCTTCAAGCGATGAATATTCAGTAGTCAGGTTTCAAAAGATTTACGTACATTGTCCCTCAAAGTTTCGCCATAGTTTACATTTTGCTGCCAAAGACATTGAACTAATAGTTTGAGATAAAGTGTTGCTTGTACAACAACGCCTATTGGGTCAAAAATGTGTTGAGATTGACAGTATTGTTCTCTCGGTTGAGTTTCCTGGTAGATCATACTTCTCCCNTTGTCTGCCAAGAAAACTATTTGTATGTATCACCTTCAAGCGATGAATATTCAGTAGTCAGGTTTCAAAAGATTTAGGTACATTGTCCCTCAAAGTTTCGCCATAGTTTACATTTTGCTGCCAAAGACATTGAACTAATAGTTTGAGATAAAGTGTTGCTTGTACAACAACGCATATTGGGTCAAAAATGTGTTGAGATTGACAGTATTGTTCTCTCGGTTGAGTTTCCTGGTAGATCATACTTCTCCCNATATTGGGTCAAAAATGTGTTGAGATTGACAGTATTGTTCTCTCGGTTGAGTTTCCTGGTAGATCATACTTCTCCCACCACTACATATGTATGCTGAGTGTGTGTTCCTTTTTTGTCCCATTTCAGTCCTAGAAGTGAAGATTCACGCGTGAATATTCACGCGGGGTGGTTCCATCACCAGTATACTCCTACCCTCGTAGTTCAAAGCTGGTCTTTGTCACGTGGTGTCGCAAGAACAAATGACAAAGTTTTGTATCTCTTCCACAGTATCTAGGCTTGTCACTAAATTATCTACATAGAAGCTCCTTCTCAGTTGTTGAATAATTTTAGATGCATCATCATCTGAGCTCTTCTCACAATGGCGCAAATGAAAATCCAGTACATCCCCAAGAAGAAAATGACTCCTGGTAACGCCAAACACCACTCTTGCACGGCGGAAAACTCTCAGTTGGTCCCTTTTTATTTTCGCTTAACATGTTAACTTCTACAGGAACACACGAGACAACTCTTCCCCCTCCCCCTAGCTACGTAGGCTATGTAGGGCTTAACGCGGCGATTTGTCCCGTGGGGAGCAAGGTTCGTCACACTTCCTGTATGTCTCTACTTAGCTGTCTCGAGGCAATGGTTGATCTCCCAGCCGGCGACTTTGGGACTGCTCCGTCACTCGGTGGACGGACTGCGACGCCTGGGCTGCGACCGTCCCTCGCTGACCGGCGTTGACGTCTCGACGTCTTCTCTCGGACTCGTTCCTCCTGGCGCCACTCCGCACTCCGCGCTTCACATCGGCAGACTGCCTCGTTCCTTCGTCTTCCTCCTGTTTTTGTATGCTCGTTTGCCATATTAAACTCGCATCATCTCTGCACGTGTCCGGGCTGACCGCCGCGTCCTCTGGGTCGTAAAACACGTGTTCGGCGCTCCGGCTACCCGCACGTGCTGGCATACTTGGTGGTCCCTTGATTCTGGCATAGAAGTTTAAGTGCTCCGTCCTGCACGTGCTGGGACACTTGGTGGGCCCTTGGTCGGCGCAGAGTTTCTCCTGCCTCTGGATATCGTGTCGCTATTATTCTCGCACGCCCACCAAAAGCTCTCATCATTTATTGCGGGCGTTCCCTTGTGGCTGCGAGACTCAGCTGCGTCTTGTCTTCCTCCGCATGTGGCCCCTACACCACTTGTTAATTCCGCCTTGGAATCCTGGCGCAATAATTCTAGCACGCTCGCCAAACCCTTAGTATTTATTGCGGTAGCCAGCCTGCGCGTTTCGACAGAGTGTGCCTTCTGACGAAAAATATCTGTCGGGATGCGGGACGCGTCAAAGTGTTCTACTACTGCCCGACTTCCTTCTTCTTTTGTTTGTTTTTCTGCTGGTTCACTGATTCCGATAGCCTCTAATTTCCATAGATCAGTAATATCTGTTCGTGTGATGCTTAAAAAGTTCAAAGAGGGGGCAATGTTAAAGCTCAGGGTGGAGTTACCTTCTGTTATCTCGGACACTTTACTTTTGCCCATCACTGTCTATCCGAAAATAGTTTCTATCACCACAAGACCCAATGACATCATCTCCCTCCTACCAGTCCACAATTTACCTGCAATATCTTCTCTTGTTGAAATTTCCTCAGTTGTGTATCCTTTGCTAGCTAAATCTTGTGATTCCGAAATTCTTCAACTATGATGTGATCAACGGTCACCGATGGGATGGTGGCAGCAATGATCTTTTGATCTAGAGCTTCACAAGAACACGCATAGTCACGGCTTAAACTCACAAGTTGAACCTGGAAACATTTATGTTTTGTTAAGCGAGTCGAGCTACCTCCGAAAAGCGAGTGCACAATACTCTCTTCTCGTAATGGTTTGTACCCAATTTCTTCCACTAGATTTTGATTAATGTAAGAGCGTTGAGACCCACTGTCAATCAATGCCCCTTGCTTTTTCCACATGACCACCATTACGAACATACACTATAAAAGTCTAAAAATACGTGACTTTTACAATGTGCAGTTAAGCTATTGACAGTGGAAGCTTAAGTGATTCATCTATAGTTTCCATTTTCAACCTTTGCTTTAGCTTCATCTCAGATGACCATTTCGTATCCAATTTATGGCATAGTAATGGTATATGCCTATCTTCACAAGTTATACATTTAGACCTACATTGCTGAGCAGAATACCCAGCTTTAATACATGCAAAACACCTTTTAGTATTACATAAGATTTGTTATCTCTGATCCAGGGTCATCTTTTGAGCTTTAAAACATTTGCTAGAGCTATGGTTATTTCCTCTACAAAAACACACCTCTTGAAACTGTCTCTACATTAGCGAGAGCGCATGCAGTAGGTTTTGGCCCCTCTCCTTAACATTCCACATCTGTCGTCGCAATTTCTAGGTTATCTCTCATTGGTTTCGAATGGGTTAGGATAGCATACTCTTCCTCTTCTACTTCAGCTTTCGGGAAACCATAAGGCCCTACATCTGTTCCTTCAAAGTCATGGCCTGAATACCACTAGACCTTTGCCAAGTTTTAAGAATCTCTACTGGTAAACAAGATTCAATTAGTGGAAAAAGAATGGCAGCATAATTATCTGCAACTACTCCTAACACTTCCAATGCTCTCAGTTGGGTCTCGAGTCTATCATACAATGTAGACAACTTAATTCCCTGATTATTTACCACAAGCTTCAACAACTTCTCTAGTATAGTATTCTATAAGGAGTTCTTTACATCCAAACCTTCCTTGCAGTACCTGGAGAGCCTTTTTGTAATTGTCGCCTGATGGGGGAAGCTCTCTAAAATATTACGAGCCCGAGACCCCATAGAGGTAGCCTGTATTAAATACTGAAACTTCTCATCACAGAGTGTTATCTGTATTAATTCTCTGGAATTTTGATCAAAAGGAAATCCAGCCTTATATCTCACCATCATACTTAATTGACTATCACTTAGGGAAACGTAAAGCAATTTTACTTTGTTTACTAACTGTGTTTTCAGTAACAATAGATGTTTGACGATTAATGTTAACTCGTGTTCTCAACTCGTAGTATTTTAAATTGTATTTATCTACTGTCTCCAACTCCTCAATCAAGTTATCTTTGCTTCCCTGTTCTTCGTCTAGGAGCAGAGTATCGTATATTTCTTGTTTGGATCATCTTCAAGCACACTAAAATGAGTCTCTACAAACATCAAGTCCATGTATTCTTCATCTAACAAGTCACACAACTTGTTGCATGATTCAGAAAACACCGTCTGCAATGCGATTGTTTTCAAACAATTGTGGTACTCATTTTGATCAAGTTAGACACAGTTTATTCAGTGTAACATCGCAAACAGATTGTTACCACTGAATATAAAAGAAGAAAATGAAGAGTCCTGTTACTGTCACCATTATGATGAATATACACTGAATTAACCATAATTGTCCAATGAATACCTCTTTATTCCACTATATAATTTTCACGACAGACGACAACACTACTACGTCTCATTAGTATAAAAAAATACACAACCCAAAGAGTCCATGATACATAGTTAAAAAACAATATGAAGCTGCAAAAGTATAGAAATCTTTTACTGTAATGAGCGTGTTTGAAAATACGTACATTTTTTTTTCTTTTTCTCATGCATATTGTATTTTTTTTTTCCTTGAGGTTGTTAGCATAGCAATCACAATATGGTGGCATTTGCTAGCTGTTTGGTTTTTCATAGACACAGTCATAAGAGCATTTTGATCTACAAAATACCATCTGGCCTCATTGAGAAAGACTATATAGTTACAAGGAGACTGTCCTTATGTAAAGGCATAAAAACTACATCAAAGGACCCCTTATTTCTTATCCGGTGTTTTACTAAACTCCATTGGTTTTATCTGCATTACATTATACCATTTTTTGTAATACTCTACCATTGCCTTTTTATTTAACTGCTTTTGTGTTGTATTATATATATTATTTATTATATTTTCATTTATTTATACCTACTGATTTATTATCTTAAGTGATTCCGTTCTGACATGTCATTCTTATTTTCTGTTTGCACTACAATAATATTTACGAGTGTATAACATACAATAGCAGCAAAGTTACATGTTCGGCTAAGCATAACCTGATTTGTAATTGGAGGTAGGCCTTATATTGAGATTGTTGGGAGATGTCAGTAACAAAGATTATTTCACGGGTGTACGATGATACAAAATATCTGTACAACTGGTGTGATGGCTGATTTTGCTTCAGCTCTTTTGCAGGAGACATTGCCTTGCGTTTCCTGCAGTACGTTCGGCAGGCAAGTAGCTGTGATAACACGTGCGATGCTCGTGTGACGGTGTGCGACATCAACAAGGCAATGCTGGAGGTAGGGCGGTCCCGTGCCAGGCAGCGAGGGATCACGGAAGACGCGGACATCAAGTGGGTGGAGGGTGATGCGGAACAGCTGCCCCTGCCGGATGCATCCTACGACGCCTACAGTATAGCGTTCGGCATCAGGAACGTGACGCACGTGGACAGAGCCGTGCACGAGGCGTACAGGGTGCTGAGGCCAGGCGGTCGCTTCCTCTGCCTCGAGTTCAGCCACGTCAACAACCAGGCGCTGCAATGGTGCGTTCTATTCTGTGCTCACTGTGTTCTGTGTTCCTGTCTTTCAAGGTGAACATGGTTGATACGAGAGGAGGGTGACCCTAAATATAGTTGGTCAATCTGCCTAAGGGATACACCTGTTGTTCGCAGTTGGCCAAGAGAGAGAACAAGGTGAGATGAGTTCCAAGTGGAGAGGCAACAGAATGCAATGAAAGAAGAAACTGGAACACCCCCAAGAAAATTACTGGTCATCAACAGCATCAACGGTGTTACTCAAATGCAGAAAGTTCTGCCAGGGATCAAGCCCAGATCACAGTAATGGGATGGCACTAAGATAATCACACTATCTCTAGCCTGCAAACTTATCATTATATATGTAATGAAATATTCTTTTGTGGCTTCAGTGATCAGAAGTGGTTAAAAAACACCAATTCAGGCTAATTTAAAATATTGTATGTGCCATAATTTTCTTGACTTAAATGTAAATCTGGTATAAATTGTAGGTTTATTTCGTCTTTGATGTAGTGAAAACTCTCCTTGGCTATTGTAGTGTCATTTTGCTCTCCAGATCGGAGCTCGCAGTTTCACTATCCTCTACAGTAATTGCAGAATCTACAGGTGTGCACAACTTCGTGATGAAAATCATCTTCATCATTTTCTCTGGGTACACACAGACTTCTTTCATAATTCTGTCCAGAGTGATGTTCATAAGAAAGCTTTGATACAACTGCTATTTTGAATTTTTGTTGCTTTTGGCAGTTTGGTTGCTTTAACGTACTTTTTTTTCCCCGCATTTTGTTTTATTGGCAGTGATAGAGGTCAGTCACAGTGTGTCCCATTTTTTTTATGCTAGAAAATATATCATAGTTGCTGATTGGTGCTTGTTTACCGGTGTGTGTTATTATTTTTGTTGTTAGTTTTCCCTTTGTTTTGCAATTTAAAAAAACATTTTTGGTGGTAGGCCATTTTACATTTTCTTTTGGCAGATTCTGGAATTTAGTCACAAGATACATAGTACATAATTGTGAAATGATATAGAACGAGGGTAAAAAGTGTAATTAGATAATTAATTGCCCCTTGAATGCCTGTATGTTTATTTTGCTATGTTAATCACTGGATATTTTAGATATTTTCCCAATACCCATTTGCGTTTGGAAAAAATCCATACTGTCTTTACACAAAATAACAAATCAAATGACCTTAACTAGTAGACAGACAATAATTTCCAAAAAAATGTTTGTTCATAATTGTTTTATTTATTTTTCTCCGTGTAAAATACCATTACATGTATGTTCCGAGATGTGTGATATTGTGTACATGACATCAACAGTGTCACTCCCTTCCAGTATTTTAATTCTATGAAAACTGACATTGTGAACAATTTTGGCATGGGATTTACAAACTGTGATCTTATGCATAGTTGCAGGTTTACAATTTACTGCATGTATTCACAATTTTGATATAGGCCTATGTAGTTTTAGTTCACTTCTCTCGCCAGTCATTAGTTGCTTCTCTCAAATCCTTTTCGGTACATGAAGATATCTGTCTCTCCAATTTGCAGATAAATTTGAGCTTTGCTCACATTCAGTGCGCATTGATGTCACGGCTGTATTTGTTTAGCGGATTATATGACTACATTAATATTCATTTGGATTTTTTTAATATTCTGATTGGGTTACAGTTACTTTCGAAAGCTTCTCTTAATTAAGTCTCTACATCGGGTTTGTATCATTGCCACTACTTGTAGAGGGTTGTGGTGATGCAGTAGTTGGACCACTCTGCTCCCACTAAGGCAAACCAGGCTCGATTTTCGTTGGAGACAGCCAGAAGTGTTGAAAACATGGTTGCCGTTGCTGTTAGCTGGTGGGTATTCTATTCTCTGGTGCTCTCGTTTCCTCTCCTTACATTCAGCTTCTATCCCATCTTCACTTCATTTCACCCTCATTAAATGCTTCCCAAAACCTTTAAACACTGCCACTTATATCAGTGTTACTAGGGATCTGAGTAGTAGTTATCCTTTCATCAATCTAGTACAGTAGCACTTCAATTACTAGGAAACAAACTTGACACAATTATGTAGCATAATGTACACTGATTTGCAAACAAATAGATCACCATGAATGAATTGCACAAGTGCAACAAAGGTTACTACACACTGTTGTCATAGCTTGACGTCCCATTGGTGGTGATTGCTGTTTGCTGGTACAGAAGTGTCAGTAGAGGGCATACATGTCCCTCCGTCATTCATAACTGCAAGACACCGAGTTAAGCTTTAGTAGCAATGTGAGTCTTGTAGCCAAGCTCAGTGAACATGCAGCATGCTCTGACGGGGCATTTGACAATCCTTTGCCTGGCTGGATGAGTTTAAGAGAGGCTGCATCGTCGGTCTCCAAAAGACAGTTTGGACGTTTTGGCGCATTGCTCACACTTGAATCGTTCTGCCTACACTGTGAGTCGGTGTTCGACGCAGTAGGAACAAAAGGATACACACTCCTGTTGAGAAGGCTTGGGTTGTCCCCGGTGGGCCACCAGCAGGGAGGATTGTTTNAGAGTCGAAATATACCACTTTCTGGAGTTTTTTTTCTTATTTTCAGAAAAGCCCCTAATCTAGAAAATTACCTCAGTAACAATAGATGTTTGACGATTAATGTTAACTCGTGTTCTCAACTCGTAGTATTTTAAATTGTATTTATCTACTGTCTCCAACTCCTCAATCAAGTTATCTTTGCTTCCCTGTTCTTCGTCTAGGAGCAGAGTATCGTATATTTCTTGATTGGATCATCTTCAAGCACACTAAAATGAGTCTCTACAAACATCAAGTCCATGTATTCTTCATCTAACAAGTCACACAACTTGTTGCATGATTCAGAAAACACCGTCTGCAATGCGATTGTTTTCAAACAATTGTGGTACTCATTTTGATCAAGTTAGACACAGTTTATTCAGTGTAACATCGCAAACAGATTGTTACCACTGAATATAAAAGAAGAAAATGAAGAGTCCTGTTACTGTCACCATTATGATGAATATACACTGAATTAACCATAATTGTCCAATGAATACCTCTTTATTCCACTATATAATTTTCACGACAGACGACAACACTACTACGTCTCATTAGTATAAAAAAATACACAACCCAAAGAGTCCATGATACATAGTTAAAAAACAATATGAAGCTGCAAAAGTATAGAAATCTTTTACTGTAATGAGCGTGTTTGAAAATACGTACATTTTTTTTTCTTTTTCTCATGCATATTGTATTTTTTTTTTCCTTGAGGTTGTTAGCATAGCAATCACAATATGGTGGCATTTGCTAGCTGTTTGGTTTTTCATAGACACAGTCATAAGAGCATTTTGATCTACAAAATACCATCTGGCCTCATTGAGAAAGACTATATAGTTACAAGGAGACTGTCCTTATGTAAAGGCATAAAAACTACATCAAAGGACCCCTTATTTCTTATCCGGTGTTTTACTAAACTCCATTGGTTTTATCTGCATTACATTATACCATTTTTTGTAATACTCTACGATTGCCTTTTTATTTAACTGCTTTTGTGTTGTATTATATATATTATTTATTATATTTTAATTTATTTATACCTACTGATTTATTATCTTAAGTGATTCCATTCTGACATGTCAGTCTTATTTTCTGTTTGCACTACAATAAACTCTGTTGAAATATTTACGAGTGTATAACATACAATAGCAGCAAAGTTACATGTTCGGCTAAGCATAACCTGATTTGTAATTGGAGGTAGGCCTTATATTGAGATTGTTGGGAGATGTCAGTAACAAAGATTATTTCACGGGTGTACGATGATACAAAATATCTGTACAACTGGTGTGATGGCTGATTTTGCTTCAGCTCTTTTGCAGGAGACATTGCCTTGCGTTTCCTGCAGTACGTTCGGCAGGCAAGTAGCTGTGATAACACGTGCGATGCTCGTGTGACGGTGTGCGACATCAACAAGGCAATGCTGGAGGTAGGGCGGTCCCGTGCCAGGCAGCGAGGGATCACGGAAGACGCGGACATCAAGTGGGTGGAGGGTGATGCGGAACAGCTGCCCCTGCCGGATGCATCCTACGACGCCTACAGTATAGCGTTCGGCATCAGGAACGTGACGCACGTGGACAGAGCCGTGCACGAGGCGTACAGGGTGCTGAGGCCAGGCGGTCGCTTCCTCTGCCTCGAGTTCAGCCACGTCAACAACCAGGCGCTGCAATGGTGCGTTCTATTCTGTGCTCACTGTGTTCTGTGTTCCTGTCTTCCAAGGTGAACATGGTTGATACGAGAGGAGGGTGACCCTAAGTATAGTTGGTCAATCTGCCTAAGGGATACACCTGTTGTTCGCAGTTTGCCAAGAGAGAGGACAAGGTGAGATGAGTTCCAAGTGGAGAGGCAACAGAATGCAATGATAGAAGAAACTAGAACACCCCCAAGAAAATTACTGGTCATCAACAGCATCAACGGTGTTACTCAAATTCAGAAAGTTCTGCCAGGGATCAAGCCCAGATCACAGTAATGGGATGGCACTAAGATAATCACACTATCTCTAGCCTGCAAACTTATCATTATATATGTAATGAAATATTCTTTTGTGGCTTCAGTGATCAGAAGTGGTTAAAAAACACCAATTCAGGCTAATTAAAAATATTGTATGTGCCATAATTTTCTTGACTTAAATGTAAATCTGGTATAAATTTTAGGTTTATTTCGTCTTTGATGTAGCGAAAACTCTCCTTGGCTATTGTAGTGTCGTTTTGCTCTCCAGATCGGAGCTAGCAGTTTCACTATCCTCTACAGTAATTGCAGAATCTACAGGTGTGCACAACTTCGTGATGAAAATCATCTTCATCATTTTCTCTGGGTACACACAGACTTCTTTCATAATTCTGTCCAGAGTGATGTTCATAAGAAAGCTTTGATACAACTGCTATTTTGAATTTTTGTTGCTTTTGGCAGTTTGGTTGCTTTAACGTACTTTTTTTTCCCCGCATTTTGTTTTATTGGCAGTGATAGAGGTCAGTCACAGTGTGTCCCATTTTTTTTATGCTAGAAAATATATCATAGTTGCTGATTGGTGCTTGTTTACCGGTGTGTGTTATTATTTTTGTTGTTAGTTTTCCCTTTGTTTTGCAATTTAAAAAAACATTTTTGGTGGTAGGCCATTTTACATTTTCTTTTGGCAGATTCTGGAATTTAGTTACAAGATACATAGTACATAATTGTGAAATGATATAGAACGAGGGTAAAAAGTGTAGTTAGATAATTAATTGCCCCTTGAATGCCTGTATGTTTATTTTGCTATGTTAATCACTGGATATTTTAGATATTTTCCCAATACCCATTTGCGTTTTAAAAAAACCCATATTGTCTTTACACAAAATAACAAGTCAAATGACCTTAACTAGTAGACAGACAATAATTTCCAAAAAATGTTTGTTCATAATTTTTTTATTTATTTTTCTCCGTGTAAAATACCATTACATGTATGTTCCGAGATGTGTGATATTGTGTACATGACATCAACAGTGTCACTCCCTTCCAGTATTTTAATTCTATGAAAACTGACATTGTGAACAATTTTGGCATGGGATTTACAAACTGTGATCTTATGCATAGTTGCAGGTTTACAATTTATTGCATGTATTCACAATTTTGATCTAGGCCTATGTAGTTTTAGTTCACTTCTCTCGCCAGTCATTAGTTGCTTCTCTCAAATCCTTTTCGGTACATGAAGATATCTGTGTCTCCAGTTTGCAGATAAATTTGAGCTTTGCTCACATTCAGTGCGCATTGATGTCACGGCTGTATTTGTTTAGCGGATTATATGACTACATTAATATTCATTTGGATTTTTTTAATATTCTGATTGGGTTACAGTTACTTTCGAAAGCTTCTCTTAGTTAAGTCTCTACATCGGGTTTGTATCATTGCCACTACTTGTAGAGGGTTGTGGTGATGCAGTAGTTGGACCACTCTGCTCCCACTAAGGCAAACCAGGCTCGATTTTCGTTGGAGACAGCCAGAAGTGTTGAAAACATGGTTGCCGTTGCTGTTAGCTGGTGGGTATTCTATTCTCTGGTGCTCTCGTTTCCTCTCCTTACATTCAGCTTCTATCCCATCTTCACTTCATTTCACCCTCATTAAATGCTTCCCAAAACCTTTAAACACTGCCACTTATANCTCTGCCACTTGTAGAAATCAGTGTTACTATGGATCTGAGTAGTAGTTATCCTTTCATCAATCTAGTACAGTAGCACTTCAGTTGCTAGGAAACAAACTTGACACAATTATGTAGCATAATGTACACTGATTTGCAAACAAATAGATCACCATGAATGAATTGCACAAGTGCAACAAAGGTTACTACACACTGTTGTCATAGCTTGACGTCCCATTTGTGGTGATTGCTGTTTGCTGGTACAGAAGTGTCAGTAGAGGGCATACATGTCCCTCCGTCATTCATAACTGCAAGACACCGAGTTAAGCTTTAGTAGCAATGTGAGTCTTGTAGCCAAGCTCAGTGAACATGCAGCATGCTCCGACGGCGCATTTGACAATCCTTTGCCTGGCTGGATGAGTTTAAGAGAGGCTGCATCATCGGCCTCCAAAAGACAGTTTGGATGTTTTGGCGCATTGCTCACACTTGAATCGTTCTGCCTACACTGTGAGTCGGTGTTGGACGCAGTGGGAACAAAAGGATACACACTCCTGTTGAGAAGGCTCGGGTTGTCCCCGGTGGGCCACCAGCAGGGAGGATTGTTTCATCATGTGACAGGATGTAAGCACCCTATGTGTGTCGCTGCGCATCATCCAAGGACATGTCGCGGCAGCTGGAGATACACATGTGTCCACCAGTACCATATCCAGGCAGCTATCACAGCTGAATTCCTTGTCATGGCATCCCTTACGACGTCTACNGGAACAAAAGGATACACACTCCTGTTGAGAAGGCTTGGGTTGTCCCCGGTGGGCCACCAGCAGGGAGGATTGTTTCATCATGTGACAGGATGTAAGCACCCTATGTGTGTCGCTGCGCATCATCCAAGGACATGTCGCGGCAGCTGGAGATACGCATGTGTCCACCAGTACCATATCCAGGCAGCTATCACAGCTGAATTCCTTGTCATGGCATCCCTTACGACGTCTANGCATGTGTCCACCAGTACCATATCCAGGCAGCTATCACAGCTGAATTCCTTGTCATGGCATCCCTTACGACGTCTACCATTACGAACTGAGCATTGCCGAGGGCGTGTGACCTGCTGGGAATGGACAGCATGGAAGCTTGTGGATTGGCGGCGAGTGGTGTTGTGACAAATCACAGTTCTGTCTGGATACAGACGACCGCCGAATTCGAGTCTGGAGACATCCTGGCCACTGCCGTGATCCACGCTTCATTATAGATCAGCACTCCGCCTCGAGGAGAGGTGTCATGGTGTTGGGTGCCATTTCCTACTATTCCCTCATCTCACTTGTGGTGATTGAAGGAACCTTGATGGTGTGGTGATACATACCGTAAATTGTGCAACCATGTGTGTTCCTCTTCCTGATGCAGCTTGACAACCCCATTTTCCACCAGGATAATGCCCGGCCTCATACAGCACGAGAATCTCTGGCCTGCCTTCGTGATATTAACATGCTTAATTGGCCAGCAAGTATGTACCTCTCGCCCATTGAGAACATTTGGGACAGCAGATTTGACCAGTGGCATCTATGGTAGATTTGAGGTGTCATTCACACCATTTGTGGAAAGATTTTCCTTCGGAGAATATCCTACATTTGTATGCTTCCATGACCGGCATCGCCACCTGTCTCTATGCTACGGGTGGTCCAACATCACACCAAGTGCATTCTGCAAATGTTCGTCCCCTGCAATACACACTCTGTGTGGTACAATATTTTGATGTTTTCTGTGTACATACTATCATATTTTATCGCATATAAGTTGCACATTTTATTTTTTAAAAATTATTGAAAACTCGGGGTGCGACTTATAAGTGAGAAAAATTCCTCCAGCCCCGAACTAACGTTTCATTTACTGTGAATTCACGGCCCGCGGCTCAATTTCCAAACTCTTCAGAGAACAAAATCACTTTCATTTTGAAACCTGCTGTGTAGGTACATCGCTTTTCCATCAAGAAACTGTCGCGCTTCTTCACTGCCACAACATCAAAACAACACTACATGCGGCGCAAAGACGATATAAAAGAAAGACGTGTAAGTCACGGCTAACATTTGGTACTATTGCACCAACGCTAATGTGCTGCTATCTCTTACGCTCCACAGAAAACTTTCGGAAATAATCGATTGTCAGTTATTGAGCAAGAATCTATTCCTTTTGATTCTTTTAAAATATTTTTTTCTTTTAAGGATTGCGAAGGAAATTACGTAACGGAAATATTCAAATGCCTTTCTATTTTTTGCACGTTTATTTAAAACTTACGAAGATGAACTGCAGAAATAATGGTTAGGGTTTTGCTTTCAACATAAATAGTTAGAAATACTTGAAATATATAAAAAGAAAGCTCGATAAAATTTTCGTTGTAAAAATATCACTTCAAATTAAATAACTTGTTTATGAGTTTTTTCTTTTTCCCAATAAATATATAAACTCCGGCAGTGAAGGCTGCATCTCGAGCTCTATATCAGAACATTCCAGACGAACTACGTCCAACAAACTTTCGGCGCGCTGTGTCTGCGCTGTACGCTTGGCAACACCGCTTCCTTGCAAGGATAGCTTCCACACGACCTTCGCCAAGGTCGCGTGCATCAGCCACCCGTGTCGCAGCCCATGTTGTACATGATTTACAACAAGAATGAGCGCTACCTATAAACGATAAATATAATTTTTCTTTTACACCCTTTGAAAATAATGGTGCGACCTATATGCGCAGGCGACTTATATGCAATAAAATACGGTAACTACCATGTCGTGTGCCTGTACCCATTTATGTGCCCCTGCGATGGCACCTTCAGGGGGATCATTTATTTTGCTAGTGAGTGTTTTATTACTGTAATTTGTATACCTTAAAAAGATTAATTTATTTGACCCTTATTTTAAGTATTGCACTTTTGTTAAGATGATGTGACATGGATCTACTTTCTGTAGTTTGCCATCAACATTACTGTAGTTTATCAGCCAGTGGTTCACCACTGTGGTGTCGTGAATACCATTGCCATCATTCCTTTCGAGGATGTAGGCGTGATTCCCTGCACCACTCCTTGGGTTTTGTTAGAGGTGTTAAGGCTCGTAAGGAAAATTGGAGAACCCCCTGAAGTGAAGAGGTAAGGTATTAGCTGCCTCTGATCAATGATCAACATGGTCGTACAGCAAGGGAGTGTGACATGCAGACTCTGTGTGTACACCTCTACACTGACTGTGTGTATGTCTCTACACTAACTATGTGTGTACACCTGAACAGTAGATCCCTATACTAAAGACGTTATGCAATAGTAATTGATTGTGCCCAGTCTAAGGTAATTTTTTATATGTCCATAAGTGTTAACAATGTTTGATTACGAAATTGTTAAACCAACTACAGGACAATCAAAATTTAAGTCCTGCACAATGGGNTGTAGGTACATCGCTTTTCCATCAAGAAACTGTCGCGCTTCTTCACTGCCACAACATCAAAACAACACTACGTGCGCCGCAAAGACGATATAAAAGAAAGACGTGTAAGTCACTGCTAACATTTGGTACTCTTGAACCAACGCTAATGTGCTGCTATCTCTTACGCTCCACAGAAAACTTTCGGAAATAATCGATTGTCAGTTATTGAGCAAGAATCTATTCCTTTTGATTCTTTTAAAATATTTTTTTCTTTTAAGGATTGCGAAGGAAATTACGTAACGGAAATATTCAAATGCCTTTCTATTTTTTGCACGTTTATTTAAAACTTACGAAGATAAACTGCAGAAATAGTGGTTAGGGTTTTGCTTTCAACATAAATAGTTAGAAATACTTGAAATATATAAAAAAAAAGCTCGATAAAATTTTCGTTGTAAAAATATCACTTCAAATTAAATAACTTGTTTATGAGTTATTTCTTTTTGCCAATAAATATATAAACTCCGGCCACACAACCTTCGCCAAGGTCGCGTGCATCAGCCACCCGTGTCGCAGCCCGTGTTGTACATGATTTACAACAAGAATGAGCGCTACCTATAAACGATAAATATAATTTTTCTTTTACACCCTTTGAAAATAATGGTGCGACCTATATGCACAGGCGACTTATATGCGATAAAATACGGTAACTACCATGTCGTGTGCCTGTACCCATTTATGTGCCCCTGCGATGGCACCTTCAGGGGGATCATTTATTTTGCTAGTGAGTGTTTTATTACTGTAATTTGTATACCTTAAAAAGATTAATTTATGTGACCCTTATTTTAAGTATTGCACTTTTGTTAAGATGCTGTGACATGGATCTACTTTCTGTAGTTTGCCATCAACATTACTGTAGTTTTANGGCACCTTCAGGGGGATCATTTATTTTGCTAGTGAGTGTTTTATTACTGTAATTTGTATACCTTAAAAAGATTAATTTATNCCTTCAGGGGGATCATTTATTTTGCTAGTGAGTGTTTTATTACTGTAATTTGTATACCTTAAAAAGATTAATTTATGTGACCCTTATTTTAAGTATTGCACTTTTGTTAAGATGCTGTGACATGGATCTACTTTCTGTAGTTTGCCATCAACATTACTGTAGTTTTATCAGCCAGTGGTTCACCACTGACCACAGCACTTATGGTAACGGTAGTAAGGAAAGCTCCTACAAGGCGTGATTCCCTGCACCACTCCTAGGTTTTTTAGAGGTGTTAAGGCTCGTGAGGAAAACTGGAGAACCCCCTGAAGTGAAGAGGTAAGGTATTAGCTGCCTCTGATCAATGATCAACATGGTCGTACAGCAAGGGAGTGTGACATGCAGACTCTTGTGTGTACACCTCTACACTAACTATGTGTGTGCACCTAAAAACAGTAGAGCCGTATACTAAAGATGTTATGCAATAGTAATGGATTGTGCCCAGTCTAAGGTAATTTTTTTAATGTCTATCAGTGTTAACAATGTTTGATTACGAAATTGTTAAACCAACTACAGGACAATCAAAATTTAAGTCCTGCACAATGGGCNAGTGTTAACAATGTTTGATTACGAAATTGTTAAACCAACTACAGGACAATCAAAATTTAAGTCCTGCACAATGGGCATTTTTGTTCTAGGTTGTACGACCAGTACTCCTTCCAGGTGATACCTGTCATGGGGCAATTGATAGCAGGCCAGTGGAAGCCTTATCAGTATTTGGTCGAAAGCATACGGCAGTTTCCAAACCAGGTATCTACCAGCTTCAGGTAGCTTAATAAAATATTTTCAGTGAAGATCATAGCAATTTTTCACCAAAGAGATGTTGATGCTATTCATGAATACCTATACCAGATTCAGTAAAATTCCATTAAACCCTACTTCGCAGTAACATATTTAATTCCCGCCCAAATATTGTATGTAAATAATGTAAAAATATTTAACTTTTTGACATACAGCAATTTAAGTAGACTTTCAGTAGAACAAAGATTATTTCACTTTGTGTCTTCGAAAATGGGATTAATTAGATGTCACTATGTGGACTTTATGTAAAAGTATTGATTTTTTTTTTTAACCATTTCCAACCAAAATCGTCACATAAATCATGGTAATTACAGAGTCACGTCAGTGTTATTTATTAAATAAAATTTTTATCTAGGAATTTAAACTGTAGCATTATCATTTTAAATGAAAATGTGTGGCACAATGTTACCTTAAATTACTACAAAGCGATATAGCAGGAATAGGCCACTAGGCTACTTGTTACATTATAAAAAGAAGAATGAAAACACAAGTGCTCACAGGGCGGTGTCCGTCCGACTTTTGTATGTGTGTGAGGAGGGTGGACACGTGTGTGTGTGTGTCTATATATATATATATATATATATATATATATATATATATATGACACACAGAGAGAGAGAGAGAGAGACACAAGGGCTTATTCAGAAGTCATGGCAACTATTATTGTTTATCTCCCAAAAATGAACCAACACAGGATATGTACTATGTACAAGTGAAAGTGTAGGACAAGTACGTTTTAAAGGTGACACCACATGGGGTATGGATGCAGGAATGTCCGGCAAGGAACAAAGACAACCATGGCTGCTTGAAATCACCGTTTAATTGATGTATTCTCGTACTGCCTGTATACACTCATTTTAACGAGTACGTATTGTANAGGAATGTCCGGCAAGGAACAAAGACAACCATGGCTGCTTGAAATCACCGTTTAATTGATGTATTCTCGTACTGCCTGTATACACTCATTTTAACGAGTACGTATTGTACGTGTCCAAACTGTTTAACATCCTTCAAAGTAGTTTCCGAGGAGGTCCACGGTTCGTCAATGTGTGCTACCCCATGTCTAACTGCTTTTGCCGTCAGATGGGATATGAGTGCGTCCGTCCAGCCGTGAGCATGTTCCCAATGTCAGTTGTCGGATGACGGCAGTGTGAAATGGATGTTACATAAGTTGAACAGCGTGCGTGCATCAAAATAGCTGTATGCCACGGTTTCAATACACGCGAATGTCTTGCAGAGCTATGGGAAGCATTGAGTAATCGCGCTATACGGTATTGTACATTGGCAAGGTGGGTAGAGGCCTTCAAACAGGCAAGAGAACCTTGCAGTGGACATGCTGTGTCAGCTGACCATGACGCACGAGTGGCTGTGGTCGATCAGTGCCTAATGGACGACTCTTGCTGGACTCTCCTGGAATTTACCCAGCATACAGGCATTCTTACATAGTCTGTGTGCCTAATTTTATGGCCGGAAAATGTACGGATAATTTGTGCCAAGTGGGTGCCGCATCACTTAAGGGGGAAGTACCCTTGCCATCTTGGATTTACGTATTTTCCTCCACAACTTAATTTTCTAAGTCGATATTCCAAAACCAAGCTTGTCAAGGCATAGGGAACATTTTAACAGTTATTCCGTAATCCCTATTATTTTTCTTACATGGTTAGTTTCACATCTGTAACCGTAATCAAACATTACCTAATTATTTAATAATTCCAATCCCACATGGGAAAATACAGGTATAATTGAAACATTACAAATTTCCAAAAATTCGTTAAGTAGTCCTCTATGTGATGTCAGCTTTGATTTTTTATTTTGAATGATACATTTTCATTGCGAAGATTTGTAAGAAAATTTGAAGATTGAATGGATACTACCCCCTTAACTGAGGTAGAGAAGGAGACCCGATGTGAGACATGTCATATCAATCTGGAAGGTTTTCACTATGAAGGTAATTCCATGCTGAACATCATCATTGCAATTAATGAAACATGGGCACAAGCATACAAATCCGAATTCAAGCGACAGTCCAATGAATGGCATCATACTGAATCACCATGGAGACACAAGGTACGACAAAACCCATCACCTACAAATCTGATGATCATTTTGGCATATGACAATGTGTCTTAGTGTGTCATCCAGTTCGTGAGGGCTGTTCTGTAAATGCACAGTACTACCTCTCACTTCTGTGGTACCATCTTCGCCGTGCAGTTCAAGAGTAACGTCGTGAACAGTTAAGCAATGCTGTGGTCTTACATGACAACACTAGACCTCGTAGAGCATGTAGTGAAACACGTTTACGGCGTTGGGGATGGGAGGTGTTGCCACACCCTCTTTATTCACCAGATCTTCGTCTTTGTGACTACGATCTTATTCCCAAAGTGAAGAAGCCATTGCGTGGTAAACGCTTTGCCAACAAACAAGACACCGTCACAGCATCTCGACGAGAAGTAGCGCACATTGACGGATCTCATGCCGCAGATGGTATTTTCAATCGGCCTCATCGCTGGCAATGAACCGTGGGTGTGCACAGGATGTACGAGAATCATTTAAACTGTGATTTCAAGCAGTCATGTTTGTCTTTGTTCCTTGTCGGACTTTCCTGCATCCATAACTCATGTGGTGTCACCTTTACAACGTACTTGTTGTACAGTTTCAACTGAACATAGTACATTTCCTGTGTTGGATCATTTTCGGGAGATAAGGAGTTAAACAATTGTTGCCATGACTTCTGAATCAGCCCTCATGCGTGTGGACCTGTGTCACCCCTTTTTCTTGGAAACAACATGACACCGGAGATTCACCAAAAAAAAGTGTGATCACTATACCCTATATGAAGCAACGATTGGTAGTAATCCCATTACCCCGAACACACCGGTGGTAGGGGTATAGAGGGTGAGCTTTGAAAATGTAAATGGAATGTGGGTCATATGATATTGTTGGACAGATCATCTTAACCGAAAACAACATTTACTAAGACACTTTTGTTTTGACATGCATAGTTTACGCACAATAAAGTAATTCTTCTAAACATATGGTTTGTGACGTCCGTAGTTTACGCACAATGAAAAGTGATCACAAACTTGGTTTTCTTACTACAATGAAAAGGAAATCAACAAAACATGTTTTTCGGGTGTGCATACGTAGTGTACGCACAATGCAACTGGTACCTGAGCTAGGACCGTGCTTTCCATCGCAGCATTTTGTGCACAGATGAAGCCACATTCAAGAGTAATGGTGGCGTTAACATACATAATGCCCATTACAGGTCCGCAGGCAGCCCACATTGGCTCCGTCAAGTGGATAACCAGCATGCGTGGAGCCTGAAGTGGCCTTCGCGGACATTGCGTCATAGGACCATATTTTATTGAAAGGCAAATGAATGGTACAGCGTATGCAGTCTTCCTAGAGAATATTGTGTATCAGCTGATCAAAGATGTCTTTTTTGCTCTGAGATTAACACTGTGGCTTCAACAGGATGGCTGTCCTGCTCACTTTTTGCTCAGAGCTCGTGTAGTTGCTGACATGTTAACCCAGACGGTGGATTGGACGAATGCATCCTGTAACTTGGCCACCGCATTCTCCAGACTTGTCCGCAAATTACTTATTTTTGTGGGGGAGCGTTAAAGATATCGTCTACGGCATGAGTCCAACAACGAGAGAAGACATGAACGACAGTATCGGAGCAGCATGAGGGTTTCTCAGGTGGGCTGAGGTCTGCCGAGTAACAGCGAATGTAAGAATGAGAGCAGAGTCGTGTCTGATACAGGATGGTCAACATTTCGAACACTTATGAAGAGTGTTGTATGCGAATGAGTGTTCACCTTTCCCATTTACAGTATACCCGACGTCCTTTTGATTATATGTCAACTAGGTATGCTTGCCAGAAAAACAACATGTTTAGTTGATTTCCATTTAATTGTAGTGAGAATAAAAATAGTTTTCATTCTGTTTCATTGTGCGTAAACTACGCACGTCACAAACCATATGCTTAGATGATTAATTTTATTGTGTGTAAACTATGCACGTCAGAAAACAACTGTCTTAGTAAATGTTGTTACCTTTTAGACTATCTATCCAGTGATACCATATACAACCCCTGTTCCCATTTGCAATTTCAAAGCTAACCCCCTCCCCGTACCCATACCTCCGGTATGTTCGAGGGAATGGAATTACTACCAATCAATATTCATATAGGGTATAGTTATCAAAAAATTGTGCGAATCCCCAGTGTTGTGTTGTTGCCGAGAAAAAAGGGTGATGGGTGTTGTGAATTGTCCTCCCTCTCTCCCTCTCACCTTCTCTTCCTCCCTCTCTCTCCCTCTTTCTCTCCCTCCCTCTCCCGTTGTTTCCCTCTCTCCCTCAATCTGCCTCTTTCCCTCCCTCTTTCTCCCTCTCTCTCTTTACCTCTTTCTCTCATTAACCTGTATTCAGTTTGTGCTGCTCTTTTTTAATTATAATAGAATAAATAAAACCATAAAATATTTATCATAATTGAATATTTATGTGGCATGATGGGTGATTATGTCTTTGGCTGTTTTGCTCAGATCTAAATGTGTTGAAATTCTCGTGTTAGGGCACACTTGTGAAGGGTAACATAATTATAACCCCATATTCTATTACTTCACAGTAACAAAGATATTTTCTTCTATTTGTAATGGGATTTTTAAAAAAACTGGTTGGCAAATTTTTTTGTTTTTCCTTGCAAGGTANTGAAAAAAACTGGTTGGCAAATTTTTTTGTTTTTCCTTGCAAGGTACTTGTAAATTTGCTGCATTTCTTAAATCTCGGACTTGCTGGGAAAAAAACAACTGGCAACTGTAAGACAAGTGCCAACTGTAAGACAAGTGACAACTGTAAGACAAGTGACAACTGTAAGACAAGTG
>NQII01005231.1:0-10388 GCA_002778355.1 Clitarchus hookeri | reverse complement strand
TGTTAGTGTACCAATCATGAAAAACTTCTTTAGTGACCCACGCTCGACTTTGACTCATGTACGTAACTGGCAGAGATTCAACCTTAATGTTTTTAAATGCACGGGGAGATTTTGGTTTCCCTACAACCAATAGTTTTAACATATGACTTCCTGAAGCATAGCACATACTNTCCATTCTTTTCGAAGTTTTCTTCCAGAAACATGTTTTTCCTCTTGAGTGACAAACGTCTTACATGGAAGTTGCCGCCAATTTAAGCCCGTCTCATTGGCGTTATAAACTTGTTCAGGTGTAAGGCCTAGTTCAGTGATTTTTACATTCAGTTTCTGGATGAATTCAGAAATCTCAGACTCGTCAGCAGACAATTTCTCTCCACTCATCTGTAGGAATCAAATACCATGGCGTTTTTTTAAACTTTCAAACCAATCATCACTTGCAGGGAAGTCGGTTTTTTTTTTGTAATTTCATTATAAAACAATTGAGCTTTTTGTTTTAAAATGTTTCCTGAAATGGGTGCATGTCTGCTTCTTTGTTGTTTGAACCAGGTGTAAAGACGTCCTCAACTTGAGGAAACTCACTCGTTTTAAGGGTTTTTTTTTAATGGGCTTTTCATCAAAAGACTTTGTATAGTTTTCAATTTTTTCTCTTTTTTTCAAGATATCATAAACTGTAGCTCGCCCTACGTCATACGAAGTACATATCGACGTTGGAGTTTCACCACTCTCATATCTCTTAATAATTTCCCATTTATCAGATAGATTTAGTGTTTTATGCTTACGTTTTGAACTTGTGCTCGCCATTACAACACTACACTATACGGTATAACTGAACAACTCACAACACTATAATATCACTCTTTAAACAAAAATACGTACTATAACAATGCACTAACACATCTGCGGCGAAACTGATTTTGGACGTCTAAACAATCAACTGAGTAGGCATGCGGAGGGACAGGAGGGTGTTTCCTGTCGCGACAGGAACGGCAAACTGTATCGTAAACAAAGCACTCAAAATGAAGCTCGGGTGACTCAACTAACAGGCGTGTAGGACTACCCAGCGTGTCGGACTATCGCGAGTCAACTGTAGTTGTTTTTTTAACACATGTTTTTTAAACAATAATTAGATGATAAAAGTAATGTCAAGTTTACAGTTATGCATATTTCTGCTGAAGGTATGACATGCCATGAGAGAAAACCTTTTCGTATTAGAATTATCGTGCATCCTACGGTTGGTCGTATTTGTGTCGTGCTGAGACTGTACCTGTCAACTTTGACAATGGTCCCATTGCTCAGCATGGCAGAAAAGAGGAAGCGCTTCGCTGGGAAGCAAAATGGTTCAAGTCACGAACATAACACCTACCAGATTTTATCACAGTCGAACATCACAAACGTCAATCAAGTGTCAAGGCATGCCGAGTTATTGTTTTCATTCCAACGTAAAGTTATTGATTCGTGAGACACAAAAGGTAAAGGCTGTTCACGATAAAGTGCGCACTTTTGAAATCAACCTTAGAGAAAACTCACTGCTCCTACCTGCATCTATTTTAATCGGCGCACTGAGTCACATGTGTTCAGTAAAGTTGGTAATGATTGAGGGAAGTAGTTCCGTAATCATTTGTGATAACTTAAATGGTTTTTTTCACTTTTTTTTAAAAATCCAAGTGTAAAAATTAGCATATTTGTAGAATATATATATATTTCCAATAACTTCACAATTTCACTTGACCGACGCATGGATAAAGTGATGAGGCCCATGGCTGTGTTAATATTGTTCATACGGTGGAAGAATACACAACTTGCTTACAAGTAGATCTTGAGCAGAGCTTTTAAAACTGCTCAGTTTACTGTGAACGGCCTGTAATTGTTAGGTGCGAATATTTGTTGTTTATTACCTAAAAGCACAGTGACTCGACTTGCGCATTCAGTTACTTGATGTCTGCTGTAAAGAAACTCGACTCGAGTGACGAGGCGATCTTTGTTCACTCATACTCGTTTTTTCGATACTCGACCCATCACTAATTATTATGAATGAAAATGCACTGTCTAACAATTTCCCTGAATTTCTTATNATTTTTCGATACTCGACCCATCACTAATTATTATGAATGAAAATGCGCTGTCTAACAATTTCCCTGAATTTCTTATACTGCCAGTATCACATGTATGCTGTAACGTAAAACTGTTACTCCGTGAGAACCACAATTAACATCTTGGTAAAGAAGTTAAACCAAATTCACTGTCTGTAAAATACTATGCTCCACAGTTTTATGTTATGTTTTTTTTGCCACACGACTCTAGTTGTAGGTGTATTCAACAAAACGTGTGCGAGTGTTGAAAATGCAAAGACTTTTTTTTNTTTTGCCACACGACTCTAGTTGTAGGTGTATTCAACAAAACGTGTGCGAGTGTTGAAAATGCAAAGACTTTTTTTTTATTCAAATAAAATTAAAAGTGTTGTAATACTGAATTTCAATACTAATAATGTTCCAAATAAATTGTTACCATATGAAGTGATTTGACATAAAAATTGTAGTAATATTATGAAAAGGTTATGCTCACAAATCAAACTAAGGCCATAAAATAGCTAATTTTCCATGAGCTAACGATGTATTATTTCTAGAGATGGGTAGAACGTTTGAATTTCAAACCGAACCCAAACTTTAAAGTTATGTTCTGTTCTGTTCGAAATTTATTGCCATGTAACAGATTGGTTCTAGTTCGGTTTGATAAATTTACACAAGTTCATGTTCGGTTCGAAAATTTGGCAGAAACGAACATCATTAATGAACTTTGAAACTAACTTACTTTACCTTAAAGACTTTGAAAAATTACAAATATGGGATGCAAAAAGAAAAATTACNGTCTTTTTTTTTTTTTTTTTCGTAGCAGTGATGACAGCAATGTATCTTGAACTCTATGGTGTGTAAAACTGGATGATTTACTTTATTAACTTATGGCATTTTAAATTTAAAAATGATTGTACACAAAATAAGTGATTTCCTTGAGATTTTGAAAAATTACATTTTCAGTTAACATATTTTGTGTTGCTAATTTGTGATTTTCACATACAGTAAACTCCCGATTAACCGTGTTAATCGGGACCAGAGAAAACACGAATAAGTGAATTTGTATTTAAAAACTAAGATAATCGAATTTACACATTTTTACTATTAATGGAACAGTAATATTAGCTCTGAAAATCGTGATAAAACACAGTACATATTATATACAGGCTGAATCGGTACAGCGGTTACAAACTTTCTTTCAGGAGAGATAGAGTACACCTAGACAATCGGAAATCACAAAGCAATGCATGGTCCGAAACACTTTCCTGGCGCGGTAGTGACGACACAAAACACACGAAAGGAAGGACACGAACAGGGTCATCTGTTGCTTTGGTTTGCGTAGCGACACACATCGCGTACACCAGCCAAAGATGTCCCAGCATTTTTTCTGTACTAAGAAAATAAACATATTTTCTCACCCTGTTCGTGTCCTTCCTTTCTTGTGTTTTGTGTCGTCACTGCCGCGCCAGGAAAGCGTTTCCGGCCATGCATTGCTATGTGATTTCCGATCGTCTAGGTGTACTCTATCTCTCCTGAAAGTTAGTAACCACTGTACTGATATACCCCGTATTTCAAAGTAAACACACATCACACATTTAAAGTTCTGTACTGTATGTAGTACAGTACACGATACTTTATCTGACATGTATGTTGCACAGAGTGTAGTGTAATTCACAGTGCTTCGAGTATACACAGCTTATAGTCTGCACCGGCGCCAGGCGGGTGGCACGGAGTTGTAAGCAGTGCGTAGTGTGTGTGTGTGTGTCGCTTTCGCAACGTGCACACAGACCCGTCCTTGAGATGCCAGAGTAAGTTGAATGTTTAGAATGCAATGCAGTAAAGACAATAACAGGACTTTAAATGAGGCAACCTGGCATTTAAACAATACAGTACAACCCCCATTAAAAAAAATAACCCTTACAATACAAACGCAGAACCTAACATTACTTTTGCTAAAACAAGGAGAAAACATAAAAAAAAAGTCTCAATTCATTCATTTCAAAGTTTGTGACAACCGTAAAGAACTTTACGGAAACGTATGCACTCGCCTCTTTCAATAAGTGTAATCTTCTTTCTCATTTAGTCTCAGTAGGCTACGTTGAAACATCTTAAATTTCTATACATCTTTAATTACTAGGAGCTTATTTCAATTGTACTCACTTACACACACGCACACAAGCATACGCACATGCAGGCACACACAAATGTTTAAAAAATTCTGATGGTTTTTGTAAACATTTAAACACTTGATATGAAAAATTGTAAGAAAAGTTAAACTGTGCCTTTCTTGAAAAAGTCTGCAATTTTTTTTTTTTGGCACCGGAATTGATGTTTTGTTTATAACACACCATGGTGAAATTTTTTTTATTATTTCTAACTTTTCCATGATAGTTAAAACTGTCCTTTTACGCTTTGTTGACATTGAGAAAACGATCCTACAAACAGTGAACAACAACCATGCCCCAGCGATCGATAAACTTGCAAGACGTGGTGTTGGGTGGTAACTGAGAAGAGTGCTATCAGATACACGCTTCAACGGGTGCAAATGGGTGACTCACGCAGGTGTCTGTGACAAGCTGACAGTTTACAGAGATAAACATCAGCTCATGCGCACAGCGATGATAGACGTACATGGTACCGCTGCTTGTTAAACGACATACAACACCACAGAAGTTACACTAGACTTTTAAAGAAGCCGAAAACCGGTTAAGCAAAGTACCAATAAATGGGAGTGTACTGTACTTATAAAAAGACAAAGAAAGATACATTTCTCAGTGTTTTAATGAGTTATTGTATCAATAAAATCTTTAAAAAAAAAAAAAGACGAAAGTTAAGAATAAGTTCTGGCGACTTTTTTTATGTAGGTGAGGTGGGCGTAATATCTCACAGACATCTTTAATTACTAGCCTGAGTCACCACTTCATTTCACGTGTTTATGCATTGCGTGCATGGTCTAACCCAGCAGGCGTGCAAAGTCTATCCAGGCATGTGCGCACTTCAAATGTATTTCAGTCAAAGTTTTAAAAGTTTTTTCGTAAAATTTTTATTTTGTTCTACAGCTTTGACCGCCAGTTGATAGCGGCACAACCCTCTAGTGTGTTATTGCTGTGTGCCAGTAGACTTTTTTTAAAATTAAAGTAGACCTGTATTTTATTACTGTATAAGTTAATTAAACAAAATCTTAAAAAAAGTTAACAGAGATCTTTTCATAATCAGAAAAAGTTTAGAAGTGGTCAAAGAAATTGCAACTTCTTTATGTTTTAATTGTAATGCATTATGGTGTGAGTAGTATGTACCTACATATTGTGTATTACTAAATGCAAAGAATTTGATTGTGTTGAACCTTTAGTCAAGGGCGAAGATTCAGTATATAATAATACTGAATTGTATAAGCAAACAATTTTTGGAGAAATAAATTTTTCTTGCAGACAGTAAAAGTTTGGGCATCTTCTTACCTTCAAGGGTATCCTAATTTGGGTAAATACTGATAAATAGTTTTAAATGTTGCTAATACCATTTCATTTTGTTCAAGTGTTTTGTGTATTTGTTTTCAGATATGTTGGAGTGACAGAGATGCCTGAAGTCATTCATGGAATGTGCTCTTTATAACAACAGGAGAATCTGATCTACATATTTGTGTTAAGTGAGAGTAAACAATTTATCAGATAGTTATGGAAACTATAAAGTTTTGGTTTCGTGCACTGTTGGTAAGATCGTTTTACTCTTTTGAATAAATTAAATTATAGAACTGCAGAACATAGTTTTCATTTGTGGCAGTTGAATTACATACCTGGGATTTTTTAATTTGGTATCTTCTTTCTTCTTCCTCTATGACCCTAACACGTTCAAGGCACTACCCGACTAAGGTAACTTGTGAGTCAGGCAAACCCTCGTATAGCCGCAGCATTTCTTCAAACATTCCATAGATATGGGACAAATTATGGTGATACTACATTTAGACAGTAAATGATTCATTGCTAAAAATGTTGTGCCATTGTACTTTGCATAACGATGTAGCATCTTGCTTCATTCATGATTAACTGGTATATATTTTATAGACAAATCACAGGTATACAGATATATATGGTGTTTAATAGGAAGTTAATAGCAGTATTCATATAAGGGTTTTAAAAATTATTATTGTCACTCATATAGTACAAATAAGTACACGTTCAATGAAAAGGATGGGAAAGTGACCGCCATGGACCAAATATCTGGAATTTTCCACTCTCTCCAGACAACTTTGACATGTCACTGGCGTTGTAATTTACCTAATGTAGCCTCGCCACAGTCACAACCCACTCCTAAGAAGAGACGTTATGTAGCACACGCCACAGCTTGCCTTGAAGCTCAGGGTTTGCTCTGCTCAGCCGATGCATCAGGTTGAACCGTAACCTGCTTCGCACCACAGCATGACCTCACTACCCCTTTTTCTCCCGCTATCTCCTACTTCACCACCAAGCCATTGACATTCTTGCAGTAGTAGTGATGAGTCGAAACCATCGTTCCCAACCTCAACCTCGGGAAGAACTGTCTCGACGTGATTGCCACCTCCAGTAAGTGCTTGGATCCGCTAGCAAAGTCCCGCTTGCCAAGATACCTGCTGGAGACTGATAGATAAACTCTGTTAAAGAGCTCCATCTCTTCAAAATCCAGCTCGCCAAGTTTACACGAGTGCGGATGCCCCAATCCCGCTGCTGACACCTTCAGTCAGGTGCTTGAGTCTGCCAGCTAAGTCTTGCTCTCCTAGTTACTTGCTGAAGACCAGTAGTTCGGGCCTACGTACACCATCCAACTGCCTGACCTTACTTCCTTCAGGCCGTGCCTACCTCTATGGTACACCTGGTGTCCATCTCTGAATTCTATCACCCCATATGTCACATCACAGGGCTAAGGGTGAGAGAAAGCAGCCAACCAGAGGCTAGCCCTGATTTGAGGCCTAGAGAGTATTGAGCTGGGTGCTTACCAAGTCTATACTTGGAAGGAGGAGGAAGGTAGATGGACTCTGCTGACAGCTCAACTGGAAGACATAAGACCCTGATCTGGCACGTTCCACAAGCTGTATCACCTCTGCCTCCCACACCACCCAAGAAACCCGAAGCTCCAAGTCCGTCCTCAGCTGCAGATAAGGTAGTCACACGTCTGAACTTGGTTCCCATCTACACTCCAACCCGTGTGCAGACCATAACTACACTCGCCAGCGCACCTCTCATAACTCAACGCCAAATGTTCGAGGTCCCAAAACCTACCATCTCCGCCCACAAGTAACCCTGTCAAGTTGACGCCTGCTTCCAAGCCATCTATTGGGATGCTTTGGAAAAGGAGGGGTGGGGGGAGGAAGAGCCTTGATGCGGGCTAACGAGAAAAGAACCCAATAGGTAGGGCGTCAAGCCTTTTTCTTTCTTGTTGCTCAATGTTGGGCCATTGAGGAGATTACGGCTGCTAGCCCATATTATCAAGACCAGGAAGCCCCCTTAGAAAAGCCCCTTGGGCCCCCACAAAAACACCACAATACCGACTTTGGGGAGTCAAGCTAAACACCCTGTGGTGCCCATTAGTAATGTCGAAATTGCCACAGGCGAGAACGCTGCAGAAACTGAAGTGCAGGTTTGCGCTGTAGAGGAGTGCCCTGGTGTAAGTCGCTACTACATCACATACACGCACAGCAATGTTGCATTTCGTTACTTGTGCCTGGAATAGGAGGACTAGGAACGACTAGAATACTGATGTTAGTGATGTACCAATTGCAGGGACAGACATCGCTGTTACGATTACGCCACTACGCCAACTGTCCAGAGAAAGGCGTCTATGGGATAGCCTGTCAGGAATGCCTGCATAACTATCACCATCTCTGTCTTGGATGGCAGGACTCACCAGAGACCTGGATAATCTAATCTGTAAATGCCGTACTTGTAGACTCACTCCAGAATGGGTACCACCCTGACCAGAACTGGTGACAAGCATTATTCAGCAACCGGCTCCAGATCAGCTAGCATTGCTGGAGTGCGCGGAGAAACCCCACGAAGACCTGCAGAAATTATTCCAGGCCTGCGTGGCAGAATACACAGGAGAAAGCAGTCGTACAAAACCCACCTCGCATGACTGTGCTCATTGGGGCATTTAAAGTTTTGGAGACCTTGGACACTGCCACCAACACCAACTTCATAAACAAACCATACCTCGAGAGTTCTGGGACAACATCGAGTCAACGAAGAATACGTCAATTTACATGGTCCAGAAAGTTGCCCGACTACCGACTCAGGAAGAACTGACGCTCACCCTGAGGTTAGCAATGAACCCTTACTAACAAAATCTTATGAAAGATTTGGGAGAAATGGTTAGCTTAGGACAGCCATCACTGTTGGAATAGCAAACCTTCATTGATTGTCACCAGGGGCAATTATTAGAGTTCTGGAAATTTCGCAAATGCAAAATAACTGCGATTAGTTGCACTATTCGCGATAAAATGCTAAATTTGTATGATTTAGCGATAAATGAGAAAAAAGTATGTAAATGCACTGAGTTCTTCACAAATGCTCTTCACTGCATTAGTTTTCTGCATAAATAAAAGAATGATATTTTTTGACTTAAAAATACTTGGGAGCAGTGTTTGTGTTGACGGAAAATGTTTTGTAAACAATTCTTTTTTTCAGACATCGGAAATATGAGACATGCATGTTTTACTCAACCCAAAATGGCTTGCCACATAGCTACAACCCTAGCTCTAGCATTGTCGCTTTTGACTACCATAACACTACATCGTTTACGTAAATGGCACGCTTATTCAGTCTTCCACTTACGTCATGTGACACGTATATTTTTATTGTGATCGGTGGCAGCATATTTTGTTATTATTACGATGAAAAACGTGTGCATAGCGTAATGGAAGAAGGTATTCTTACGAAACTGTTCAAGTCATCGCGTAACATGTCGTGTAGGAACGTTGTAGATGTGTAGGAAATGTCACGATTTTATTTAGTGTCTTGTACGTAGTCTTCAGCCAGTAGAAGTAAAGGAGCACAAATGAATAAGTATTTGTTTCAAAATGTGATTTCTAAAAGAAAACTTACGGTTTTAATTGTTGTTCACTACTTTAAATAATAGGTCTACATTATTATAAATGCTAATAAATCACTATTTTATTAAAAAATCAAGTTGATGTCTAGTGGGATTGGTTAAAACATGAGATGTGTCGTCGAACCACATAGTTTTACAAACTTGCTATACAGACTTCTCATGTACACAAAATTGATCAAGAACTGACCTTACATTTTACACTTTTATTTATTTCCGGTGGAGAGTATTTCCTGAACATTATGCTCTACAAACAAACATAGTTTTATTCAAACAATGTTGCATGGTAAAGTTTCTATTGCCAATCGTGCAAATGCTTTAAAACACTAAAAATTCTAGGTGAGCAATAGTTCTATATTAATGTGTGATGTTGGCAATACGCGTCTTGACGGGGTAAACAAGACTTTCTCGACAAGCATATTGAATTAAGTACGCGTTCCAGAAGAAAACTCCAACAAGAAAAACTCCTTGCGGAGAAAAGGAGAGACGTCCAAGCGCCAAGCAACAGTCCTACGCATATTTGAAATTCAAAAATGCGCTAAGATTGAGAAGAGTGTGTTTGTAGAAGATACTGTGAGAATGTGTATGCAGGCAAGCATGCCATTAGATCAAACGTATCACCCAGCAGCTCGAAAATACTTAGAAAAGAATATCTAACAAGCACGGATATAGTGAGTACCGCGATGTTATGGCAACTTTATCGCAACAGTAAAAATAAATAAAAAGTGAAAAATGTCACAAGTCTCAACTAAATGTTATTAAAAAATATGTTTGTTAGCGCACAGCAATAANAGTCCTACGCATATTTGAAATTCAAAAATGCGCTAAGATTGAGAAGAGTGTGTTTGTAGAAGATACTGTGAAAATGCGCTAAGATTGAGACGAGTGTGTTTGTAGAAGATACTGTGAAAATGTGTATGCAGGCAAACATGCCATTAGATCAAACGGATCACCCTGCTGCTCGAAAATACTTAGAAAAGTATATCTAACAAGCACGGATATAGCAAGAACAGTGATGTTATGGCAACTTTGTCGCAACAGTAAAAAAAATAAAAAGTGAAAAATGTAACAAGTCTCAACTAAATGTTATTAAAAAATATGTTTTTTAGCGCACAGCAATAAGGTACAAGAGGTTGTGCCGCTACCATCTATTGGTAGGCCACAGCTGTAAAACAAACAAGAAAATATAACTGGAACATGCTTATGCCTGGTGAGTTAGGCCGCATGCACGATGCATACGCACACAAA
>NQII01005230.1:128201-162251 GCA_002778355.1 Clitarchus hookeri | reverse complement strand
CGCTAAAAGCTCTCAATGTTTATTGCTGAAACTAGCCCGGGACAGACTCAGCCGCTGGTGTGGGCTCAGCGTCCCTTGGCAGCTGCGAGATGAAGCTGCATCCGCCTTCCTCCGCACGTGGTCGTACCGCCGGGCTGTCCTGGCGCCATTCTCCCATCACGTCCGCAAAACCCTTAATCTTTATTGCGGTCATCCGCCTGCGAGCTTTGCCAGAGCGTGTGTTCTGACGAATAAAATATAGGGATGCAGAATGCATCAATACCTCCAGACCTAGTCTCTCACTCTCTCCGGCGACAGTTGAGTGCGGTGGATAAGTGAATAGACTGATCCAACTGACTAACCACCTTGTGGTTGTGACCTAATGGTTGGGGCTCTACTGTACTGCACACCAGGCGCACAGTATGCATGGCCGTATAATGTGTATGGTTTTGACGCACGTGCACCTGGTTAAGGGAGCCTGCAGTCCTACTCTCGGTTCGGAAAATAGGTCGGGAATGTCGCGGTCTTCTGCTCTTCCCTGGTGGGCTGATGTCTACGGAAATTGGAGTTGCAGTCACTCTTAGCAGTGAGTACTCAGAAGTTAAAAGGAGACGTGTTTATTCCAGAGGAATAACACTGTAGCCCGTACTACCTCCTCATTTACCAATATCTATAACAGAAGTTAACTTACGCAAACCAGGTGTAGGGGACTGGGGTGTGAACTAACAAAACAGATGCACTACGTAGCTATTGTACTGGCTAACTCGAACTAGCTCGACGCTTGTTGTCCAGAAGGGACTCAGGTTCCATTACCAGAAGGGTAGTGGGTGTATAAAAGNACTCGAACTAGCTCGACGCTTGTTGTCCAGAAGGGACTCAGGTTCCATTACCAGAAGGGTAGTGGGTGTATAAAAGAGGGGTTGATTTCTTTGGGAGCTTCTGGTGAAGGTCTTGAAGAGGGTCTGGTAGGTCGCAAAGACGTTGGTGGTAGCAGAGAGCTCCAGTACTGGAAGTGGAGGAGCGAGCTGCTGAGAATGAACTGCCTTTCTGCAGCTGTGCACGGACATATATACCACCTTTCTGCGGGCTTTATAAGGTGTGGGGGTGGTGGGGTGACCTACTCCCGTGGGCGGAGTTGCGCTCTCTGGTGCCATGTCTCGGTCCGTGGCGAAAGCAGGAGTTTCTGTCATGCGGGGTTGCATCTGCGGTGGGATCTTAAGTGCTTAGCTGGTGTGCTAAACTGGCTTCTATCACACTAGAGAGGTTGCGTGACATCTTATAATATGACAAACTAACTTGGCTGCCTTTGTCCGTGAGGTCCTCCATGTCTAGGGGTGTGTTGGTAGACTGTGGATGGAAGTTGTTCAAGGTTCACACCCCGTCTGGGTTATGTGATTCCGTGTACGGATGAGGCGAAGTCGTGTTTATATTTACTTATCAAAGAGTGTCGCGAGTCATGCTTAAATCAAACTTACAACAGCAATATAAAAAAACCTATCAGAAAGTTAAATGTCGCACGCACAATAAGCAACATGGCTACGTAATCACAAGATTATGTGCTCAAGGAGATGAAGGTGAGGTGTACAACTTGCACTGTTATTGGCTGGCCTTGTTGCTATGCACTCAGTAGTGGACCATTACTCTCTTCACGAGAGATAACTAGGTGTATATATATGTGTGGGAAGTCTTGTGGGTGTAGAACAAAGCTTCCCTATGTGACATCATGTGACGCACCCAGGACAGACCAACTTTCAGGTGCAGGTCAAGTGGCACGCTTGCTCCAAAGCACAGCTGCCAAATTTTTAATGAGTTTTTTATAAGTTGCTGCATACCAATTAAGATTAGCAACACTACAACCCATATATTTTTTCACTGTGGACTAGCGAATGTTCAATTGTGATTTCTTAGATTTTTGCAGGGATTTTGCTATTTTTTCATAAATTAGTGGTTTTTTTGACAGTTCCCGAGAATGGCCTTGTAAAATCGCTACCTGTGTTATATGAGGTACTTGTTAAATCAGTTCTCAATTGTATAAATAGTTGTAAATTTAAATTTTTTTTCAGATGTGATTGAAAAGGCTGACCATTGCATTTCTCGGAGCCGCGGTGGCTGAGCAGTTAACCTGATCGCCTCCTACAAAGGTGAACCGGGTTGAATCCCCGACTGGATCGCTCCTGGATTTTTGCAAGTGGGAGTCGTGCCGGATGATGCAACTTGTTTGGCGGGTTTTCTCAGGATCTCCCGTTTCCCCTGCCCTTGCATTTCGGCGCTGCTCCATTCTCACCTCATTTCGCCCTTATCAGCTCTCAAGACATTAAGAGCTGCTCAAATCTCTCATCTCGACTACAGTGGAACAGCGTTTTTGCAAGTATGGCCTATAGCGTCACATCCACTATTGCTATAGTTTTTAAATGCACCGTAATTTGCCCTATCATTTGAAAGGTACTTAATTTCATTTATACTGCAANTGATCGCCTCCTACAAAGGTGAACCGGGTTGAATCCCCGACTGGATCGCTCCTGGATTTTTGCAAGTGGGAGTCGTACCGGATGATGCAACTTGTTTGGCGGGTTTTCTCAGGATCTCCCGTTTCCCCTGCCCTTGCATTTCGGCGCTGCTCCATTCTCACCTCATTTCGCCCTTATCAGCTCTCAAAACATTGAGAGCTGCTCAAATCTCTCATCTCGACTACAGTGGAACAGCGTTTTTGCGAGTATGGCCTATAGCGTCACATCCGCTATTGCTATAGTTTTTAAATGCACCGTAATTTGCCCTATCATTTGAAAGGTACTTAATTTCATTTATACTGCAAATCTGTTAATGTAACCTTAAGCTATAGCGATACAAACATTTGTAAACTCATATTTTTAAAATGTTTAAACACGTCGTATCGCAAGTGACATCCATCCATTTGCCATGCCTGGGCCAGCCTTTGTTAGTCTGTCTCATGGCGTCACTCGCGTCGGAGGAGAATGTGAAGAGGTGCGTGTGGATGTTGTAGAGAGGGATAAGGAAGAGGGTATGATAGAAGAGGGCAGAGGTACGAATGGGAGTAGAACTAGTGGATACCAAGAAAAGGGGGGTACGCTGAATGTAGAATAGTAGGATGGGAAGGTGAAGGGGAATGGTAGGTACTGTAGTAGGAATGCAGGAATGTAGTAAGGGGGGGCGAGATGCTAGCAGCCTACTGCTCCTTTTATGTTGTGGGGGTAAGAAAAGACTGCTGCTTGCAAGGTCATCACATCACCACGTGCCAGGCGTGTAAGGGGAAAAGCATGATTACGTCTAACAGTTGTTAGACAATGCTACATTGTTTATGATGCCGTATTTACTCGCGTATAATGCGCACCATGATTTTTGCAACAAGTACCAGAAATACTTTTNGTGTATAGTGTGTACAATAATTTTTGTAACATCTACCAGAAAGAAATTTTTTAAAAATAAAATTGCGCCAACAATTTGTGGCACCTTGTTAGTATGTAACAAATTATTCTTGTTTTACGTTAATGTATGGTGATTGTGATATGTTTGGAAAATACTTTAATAAAATAACTTGTGGCGCTAAAAGCCAAAACATTGTGGCATGCTGTAAGATAATAATGGTACCCAACGGTCATTAAAAGAAGAACGTCAACAACTGTGGTGAGTGGCTGGCTTCCTTTTTCTTTTTGCTTCTTTTAAGCAGTGACGTACTGGTTTTTTTTTGCAGTGTTGTAAGGTTACCCCTCAAAAAAAGTGTCCTCTCTTCCCTTCTCATCTGAGAGGTTGGTTATCCTCTGCCATACACGGAAACAAAGAAGANTCAAAAAAAGTGTCCTCTCTTCCCTTCTCATCTGAGAGGTTGGTTATCCTCTGCCATACACGGAAACAAAGAAGACATGCAGGAATTAATTGATTGGCAACGTGAATGGGATAGGGAGTGGAGGGGAAACGTAAATATGTGGAAGCTCTGCTTTGCGGCAAGACAGGATGCAAGCTTCGAGGATGCACGTGATTGCCGTGGATGGTGGAATNCATGTGGAAGCTCTGCTTTGCGGCAAGACAGGATGCAAGCTTCGAGGATGCACGTGATTGCCGTGGATGGTGGAATAAGTAGGAGTGACGAGGTACAGGAGAGAAAGGAAGCCGTCAGAGGGGCGAGACAGGAGAAGAAGAGGTAGTGAGGAAAGAGTCGAGAAGGAGGAACGAGAGCCGAGAGGAGAAAGAGTATCGGGCAGAGGACTGAGACAGGAATCAAAGTTTGACCAAGGCTGAGGGAAGTAGGGAGGTAAGGTCAGTGATCTCCAGACTTTGTGTGTGTGAAAGAAAGAGAGACAATGAGTGAAGTAGCGCTCAGATTGGTAGGAAACTAACTCCCTCCCGCAACCCTGCAAATTTGGTGGAGGAGGAAGCAACTTCGCGTATGCTGGTCGTTACATAATGCCGCTGTCAGACGTAGAAAATTTTTTTGTACTAACTTTTTACTGCATACATGTAGTTTTTTAAACACAGAATCTGCGTGGGCAAATACAATAAAAATAATTACAGGCACTCAAAATTTTGTTAGTACGATAACTTGCTATAGCGATAATTTATTTTGCCATTGTCGACTATCGTTATAACGCAGTTCCACTGTACCACATTTCTCGTGTGCAGTGATGTATGAATCTTCTACAAAATAAACACACACAAAGATTTCCATGTTACTAAAGATCTAGATATTTGAAGTACGTAATGTCTACGTTAGGTGGTGTATGTTTGACCAGTGTCACATTTAGAATAGCACATTGTTAGTTGTCTCTATGTTGTCTGTCTCTTAAATGTGCTTATCTTAATTAGGGGTGGGTCTGATCCTCTTTCAGGCCAAATCTAATTCCATAGTTCATTCCCATTATAATATTGACCATGGAACGTGAACCTGAAATTTGCCAATAGCACTGTGGGAAGTCAGTAGTGTTCCACGTTATTTTCTGCAAGCAAAGGCAGACATGTGGAGGTAGTGCTGATCCAATACACATTTTTTACCAATTTAATATTTTCTTTCAGAAATCACTTATAACAAGTACTGATATCATGAAAGGTAGTGGGTAATGTTTTCATTTTTTTGCCCAAGCACACTTAATTCTTAGCTGTGATATGCTGCAATGTTTTTATTGAGAAATAGTAAATACTACCATATCTTGATCTAGTAAGTTTGATTTATTACAATAAATAACTCTACTTCAGAAATGCATTGACCGACTTAAAATGCTAAATGTTTGACACCACTTTGTGCTTTTTAGTGGACTCATCAGTTCTCCCCTTAGCAGCTAGGAAGCCTTGTGCTCCGCTAATGAGGATTTAATTATGGGCTGGTCCCTACCTGACAGGATGGTGACCAGGCATGGGGGTAGTGATATGTAGTGAAGGTACAAGTGCAGGTGGGTCTGTCTGAAACCAGTAGGCTTAGGTACAACTGGGTAATGTCGAAGGNTATGTAGTGAAGGTACAAGTGCAGGTGGGTCTGTCTGAAACCAGTAGGCTTAGGTACAACTGGGTAATGTCGAAGGGAACTCTGGTCTGGCGTGGTATTCTTGGTTGGTCGGCAATGACCCTGGTGCCGATGCCTTAGGTGTTCTTTCTTGCTTACCTTACTATCAACAAACAGTAAGGGAGGTGACAGGATCGCTCATAGTCTTGCTGCCAGGTTAAAGGTTTGTGACTACACACAGTCTCCGAGAAGAGTGCTGTCGTGGTCTTCTCTTGGAGCTAGTTCACTGTCAGCCTGCAGTGAGGGGGGCGAAGCGTTCACTCAAGACTCACCGTCAGGTTGAGGGTACTGACTTCCCTCGAGAAGAACACTAAGTCCTCCGATTCTCCAGTGACGTCTGAGGGACGGCAGACCGCTCGAGTCAGGCGCACAGCTGGAGCCTCGGAGCTTTCCCTCCTCTGTCCTGGGAGGCCGGGAAAGACTTTCTATGCCTTTGCCAAGGGAGTGCCCAGGAGAGTGGTGTGACCTGCTAGCAGCCAAGCACCCAACTCTGGCAAGAACAAGGAACTTCCTTCCGGGTCTGATATATAGAGAATTACATTGTGGTGAAGCCTTGTGTATGTCTAATGTAGGATATTGGTAGGTAGGGTAGCTGTGAAAGCAGAAGGCTGATTTGAAAGCAAGTGTCTTAAATGGCAAAATGCCAAAGAACACAGACTCCTGACCTTTACCCAGAAAAGCCTGACAGACGAGAACCAAGCAAAACGCAAGGCACACAATACAGTCTAATGGTGTGGGTGCGTGGCGAACTCTGGCCGACTGTACTGTACAAACTGAACTACGTTCCATAGAGATTGCTTGCTAGCAAACAACACAGCACTCAGATTGGGGTCTTACTTTCGGTGAACTCCCTCGAGAATGCGGCCACAGATGTACATGGGGTTGACAACTAGACTGGTGTCACAAAGCTCAGACTGGGGATCTACTCCCAGTGTACTGCCTCGAATGACTGATCTGCGACCTATTTACTGCTCCGAGGGTTATGGCGAGCGAGGGGCACATGGAGCGATGATAGAGTGGTGGTAACCAACCCTCCTGCATGTCGAGGAAGTGCGTTCGGTACCTGCTGGCCCAGCGCAGCCTTGGGCGGGTGGTGGTGGCCCGCCCACCAAAGTGGTGAGTGGCAGTGGCTTACGGGCTGCCGTCTGACAGGTGGTGACTTGTTGGCGATGGCATGTATCTGCAGAGAACAGGAGTAATGACAGAGGCACAGGTTACTACAAGCCAAGGACTCTGAATCGTGGCGTATCAGGTTTGTAATGTTTGTCACTTTGCATTTTTTGTGTAGATGTGATGATCAATGCCCTTTGAAACCATACATTTGTGAGCAGTTGAGAGATAAGTTATATGGTGTCCGGTCACCATACATCCACAATCAATATAGGTATTCGTTTTGAATTGTGTGTGCACAGTCATAGCACTCTGTGTGTAATAATTACCAGCATAGACTCAGATTATTTACTTCAAGTTCTAACTTCTATATTGAAGTTATTTCTAACTCTTTTCAAGCTATTGTAAGAAAAGTTACTGAACTTTTTTTTTGGGTTGTAAAATAGTTTACGTTGCATGTGCCAAATGTTGTTTTTCAAGTGGTTGTAACCATGCCAATCATAAAATGGCATCAACATTTTGCGTTGTTTTATTTCTCTTTTACCCTAAGTTTTGGCTATAGTCAGCTGGTGCCAAAATGTTTTAAAAGTGCATTACTGTAATAAGAGTAATAAATTGGAGTAATCTAAATTAATTTTTCTTGTGCCTAAAACAGCTGTTTATGAACACCACTACCAATCGCCACATCCTTAGAAGTGGATATACAAAAATATGTTTTTTGGAATTTAATACGAACAATTGAATCTATTTAAAGATTAATTTCCATTGGCTTTTGTTAACATTTTACAATAAAAGATGTGTTGCTTAATGACTTGAGTGTCAACCTAAGATATGCATGGATTAACTAATGTCTGAGTAGACATTGGTTGCATTGAATATTAGGCTAAAATTGTGTTAACTGTTCTAGAGGTATTGAAATATACAAATCGTACTTGTAAACATAGTACATATGTCATACAGATAAAAAAANGTTAACTGTTCTAGAGGTATTGAAATATACAAATCGTACTTGTAAACATAGTACATATGTCATACAGATAAAAAAATCCACTTCCAATTTTTTTCTGAACCAACTACATTGATACTGGCAGATAACAATATTACTTATCAGTATNTAAAAAAATCCACTTCCAATTTTTTTCTGAACCAACTACATTGATACTGGCAGATAACAATATTACTTATCAGTATTAGCTCAACTTCAGTTGAGTTGTGTTATGGTAGGATAGGTGTAGGTCATTGGAATCACAAGACACGCTTGCGCTGTCCGCCATCAATATCTAGTGTCTCTCAAACTCCATCACTTGTTTGTAAGGCTGTCATGGATCTTCTTGATATGCCTATTGTTCATTATTAACACATGTGGCAAGTATCATGTGTCATTGCACAAAACTTGCATCATGTGCAAGTGATGGGCATCTTTACCATCTGTGGTTATCACTAGAGTTGTTCCGATACCGATACAGATACTCTGATACCAATGCCCTTCCCTCTTGTTTGTTGTTCCAGCTGACCATTATTGTGCAGAAATATGAGNATACAGATACTCTGATACCAATGCCCTTCCCTCTTGTTTGTTGTTCCAGCTGACCATTATTGTGCAGAAATATGAGCAATAAGAAAAATTAAAAAGGAAGAGATTTTCCCAATTTATCTGCTGTATAAACACAACACAAGACAGTAATGATTAAACTAATGTCTGTATTAGAAAGATAGCAAGCAAAATTAAATCATNATACAGATACTCTGATACCAATGCCCTTCCCTCTTGTTTGTTGTTCCAGCTGACCATTATTGTGCAGAAATATGAGTAATAAGAAAAATTAAAAAGGAAGAGATTTTCCCAATTTATCTGCTGTNTTATTGTGCAGAAATATGAGCAATAAGAAAAATTAAAAAGGAAGAGATTTTCCCAATTTATCTGCTGTATAAACACAACACAAGACAGTAATGATTAAACTAATGTCTGTATTAGAAAGATAGCAAGCAAAATTAAATCATCACCAGTTTTCGATACATACGTATAAGGTAATTTATTCAGACAGAGCATTTCACCAATTGCTCTGTTTATTTCTTTTGCTTGTCTGTCATTCTTATCATACATAGAATTTTTATTGAAAGCATCTTTTAGAGTTAGTTGTTTACTCTCGCCTAAACATGTACTATCTTCACTCTTCTTAGGTAAACTATGATAAACTTACGTAAANCTTAGGTAAACTATGGTAGATACACATGAATTTTTTTTCTTTTTGATTTCTTGATTCTAAGCTTGCAGCTTTCAACATATTTTGATGTGCATCACAATGTGTCGGGTGCTTGTTTAGATTTGATGTGTCAAACTGCTTTGATCTTCACCACCCCAAGACACTATTTTACCACACTGGTTGCATTTTGCTTTACTTACGTCTGTCAAGTCTTTAGAAAAGTATTTCCACACNTGATTCTAAGCTTGCAGCTTTCAACATATTTTGATGTGCATCACAATGTGTCAGGTGCTTGTTTAGATTTGATGTGTCAAACTGCTTTTATCTTCACCACCCCAAGACACTATTTTACCACACTGGTTGCATTTTGCTTTACTTACGTCTGTAAAGTCTTTAGAAAAGTATTTCCACACACTAGACATTTTAACACAGTATGTAACAATTCATGGGTGCCAAAAAATGTATTTCACGCATAAAAAATATGATAAAAAAAACAATCAGGATTATGCTTAGATAGTCAAATACGTTACGCATTTGCAAATGTTCAGTCCTCAGTATTTTTTTGCAGAGTCGTGTCCGCTAGCGTCAAGTATTTAATGACCATAGACGCAGACTTAATAAATTTGACCAATAGTCCATTCAGACGGTAATTGCATATGCCGGCTTTCAACTTTTATCAACTCTTGTGTCTGTTCACTTGCTCGTTTGTAGTAATGTATTGTTCCTCTAATTTGTTTACGATATTATGCACATCTTATTGCAGCACGCCGTCTGGAACATAAATACTTTTCAACNTTGTTCCTCTAATTTGTTTACGATATTATGCACATCTTATTGCAGCACGCCGTCTGGAACATAAATACTTTTCAACAGTTACAGGCTGCAATATTTATTTCCTGCAGTGAAAGTTACTTTTTAAATAGTTTCAAAAAGCTCACAATATGTTTGTTTACAAAGCATACATTTCACTTTGGCGTTGTACCGTTTTTCATTCCAGACAATAATANAAGCTCACAATATGTTTGTTTACAAAGCATACATTTCACTTTGGCGTTGTACCGTTTTTCATTCCAGACAATAATAACAGGCAACAAAAAAAAATTCCAAACACATACGCTAGGGTGGTTCTTATCTGGTCGAAAAAAAAAATTAATTATTTTTTTAGGGGACACCCCATTATTATGTTCTATGACGTAAAAAAAACTATTTCTGCATTTTTTTAATTTTTTATTAAACTTTTAGGGGTCACTACTGCCCAAAGCAAATTTTGGATGAAAAAAAAAAACAAAACTCTGTTAATGTTTGATATTTTTTAATTTACATCACTCAAATACANAGCAAATTTTGGATGAAAAAAAAAAACAAAACTCTGTTAATGTTTGATATTTTTTAATTTACATCACTCAAATACAGTGTCAAAAATTACAGAATGGCACATTAGGCTAATAAATAACAAAATAAATATTCATGTTAAAAACAAAGTAGATTTCTTTGTATTAGGAAATTTCTTTCTATAGTCTTTAACCAATAGTAGCAGGTATTGTTTTTGTTCTTCGTTGGTGGTATGTAATTCGTTATATTCCTTCATAAGCGTCACTCCTCGCTCTGCAATGTTGTTCACAACTCGCATACTGTAAACTACAGTCGGTTCACGACTGGAAGAAACTTTTGAAAATCAACCTTTGAAAAAACACCCTAGCCGTTAGCGACATGCATATAACATTACAAACAGCGGCGAGCGCGGATACAGTTATGCCGTTAGGTTGCCAGCACAAAGAGAGGAAATAGTTCCAAAGTTTTAACGTAATTGTTAATTTATCGCTTACAAATGGGTGTCGAAAAGAATTGTATCTTATTATGCCAATTATTAATGACATGATGCTAACATATTTAGATTTCAACGTTTCTTGCAGTCACATGATCACGCTCAAGGTTAAAGTAACACTGCCATTTGTTTACTAACCTTCGTAGTCCTTGTGTTGTTGACACACGCGCCAGAGAATTTGTGTGATTAGCTTGTTTAACCTATAATAATTCATTTATTTGTCTTGTTTTACTAATACCCGCTCTTAATTATTTGGTTTTTAATAACGTACGATTTTAATTTGTGCTCACTTTCAGTTCTAATTTCTTTTGTTTTTTTGTGTTTCGTGCACGTGTCTTTCCTTTGCCATTCTATTCTAACGTTGCAGTATTTGCACATAAGAATTGTTTTCAGTGTCAAAGATGTAGAATCCTTCACTTGCAAACTCTGCCGTCCTGTTGAAAACCGTCACAACCATTTTTAAATAACGTTTTACAATTGCGCGAAANAGCAAATTTTGGATGAAAAAAAAAAACAAAACTCTGTTAATGTTTGATATTTTTTAATTTACATCACTCAAATACAATGTCAAAAATTACAGAATGGCACATTAGGTTAATAAAATAACAAAATAAATATTCATGTTAAAAACAAAGTAGATTTCTTCGTATTAGGAAATTTCTTTCTATAGTCTTTAACCAATAGTAGCAGGTATTGTTTTTGTTCTTCGTTGGTGGTATGTAATTCGTTATATTCCTTCATAAGCGTCACTCCTCGCTCTGCAATGTTGTTCACAACTCGCATACTGAAAACTATAGTCGGTTCACGACTGGAAGAAACTTTTGAAAATCAACCTTTGAAAAAACACCCTAGCCGTTAGCGACATGCATATAACATTACAAACAGCGGCGAGCGCGGATACAGTTATGCCGTTAGGTTGCCAGCACAAAGAGAGGAAATAGTTCCAAAGTTTTAACGTAATTGTTAATTTATCGCTTACAAATGGGTGTCGAAAAGAATTGTATCTTATTATGCCAATTATTAATGACATGATGCTAACATATTTAGATTTCAACGTTTCTTGCAGTCACATGATCACGCTCAAGGTTAAAGTAACACTGCCATTTGTTTACTAACCTTCGTAGTCCTTGTGTTGTTGACACACGCGCCAGAGAATTTGTGTGATTAGCTCGTTTAACCTATAATAATTCATTTATTTGTCTTGTTTTACTAATACCCGCTCTTTATTATTTGGTTTTTAATAATGTACGATTTTAATTTTTGCTCACTTTCAGTTCTAATTTCTTTTGTTTTTTTGTGTTTCGTGCACGTGTCTTTCCTTTGCCACTCTATTCTAACGTTGCAGTATTTGCACATAAGAATTGTTTTCAGTGTCAAAGATGTAGAATCCTTCACTCGCAAACTCTGCCGTCCTGTTGAAAACCGTCACAACCATTTTTAAATAACGTTTTACAATTGCGCGAAACATCCGACTCAACAACCACGCCATTTTAACGTCTGTAGCAATTTTGATTAATACTGATGATCTTGCCCTCGATGTACGGGAATTTATCGAAAGTCACTAACAATTGATTGTAAATAGACACTAACTATCGATTCATCAAAATACTAGCATTTTGGGTTTATAGAATGAAATGTATTTTCGCTGGCATCGCATATTCTTTTGTGTGAAATTCTCAAGATTAAAAACTTGACGCTTGTGAAATATTCAGTAATAATATATACATGACTTTTATGATGGGTACGTGCATGTACAAACACTNTAGAATGAAATGTTTTTTCGCTGGCATCGCATATTCTTTTGTGTGAAATTCTCAAGATTAAAAACTTGACGCTTGTGAAATATTCAGTAATAATATATACATGACTTTTATAATGGGTACGTGCATGTACAAACACTTCTACACACACAGTGGAATGTAAACATTGCCATGTGACTGCCACATGGCAATGTTTGTTTACCTTTGGCGGAAGGATACGAAATGGGCTTGAAAGTAAATCTTTAGCAGGGCTTCAAGAAAGTCTCTTCCAGTCGTGAACTGACTATATTGCCTTGTTTCTTGTATAACTTTCATCATTATCCCATGTTTCCACGTCGTTCTTCAAAAAATCAGGCGTCATTCCAGTTATGTGAAATAATCTGTATGTATTGCTTGACACAAAATCTTCATGGTTTTTTGTTGCGAATCAAATCACTTTCCAAGGCTTTACGTTTAGAACAGTACTCTAAACCTTCATTGTTCAATGCTTTCACCATATTCTTTTTAGGTTTTAGGTTTATTCTGTCGCCAAAAAATGCTAAGTCCACAAGTTCTTCAGACAAATACCACAACTGACCCATTATTTTTTTCAATGCCACTTTGGATATTTGCTGATTAATTTCCTCATACAGTTTGAGATATTTTAAAAACTGTAGATCATTCCCAGGTGCAGATGGCGCAGAAGGTGCTTTATACTAATACTTTCAGCATAAATTCAAACTGTGAATACGTAAATATCTTTTATACCTTTCTGCTCTTTATTCGACATCCTGAATTGATCTCTGATTAAGAACATTTTTATTGCATATATTGCTTTCGCCATCCACCGAGCTCTATGTAAGCCTGCAGGTGCTCTGAAGGACTTTGGTTTTTCAAGTGTACCTCCCAGGAATATAACAATCAGCTGCAACAGTTCTTTATAATCATCCTNCTCTGAAGGACGTTGGTTTTTCAAGTGTACCTCCCAGGAATATAACAATCAGCTGCAACAGTTCTTTATAATCATCCTTTGGCTGATATAACGTTAATTGTTCTTTTGCAAAAGTAATGATCTCACTTGAAATATCTTCACAATCTTTAAACAACGATGTATCAGAAGAAACTGTTTTAAAGTCCTCTTGATTAATATTTGTCCAATTGTTTTTTAATCGTTTAAAAATTAAAATATCAGGTCCACTGGAAGGGCCCAACCCCAAAAGTACCACGGCTTCCAGCATTATTTATAGTATATGATGACGGCAGGCCAGCCAGAGCAAATCCTTTCCTAATTTTTGTTCTAAAGGGATGCAAGCTCCATTACTCTGACCAGTGTTTGATGCGGTAGTGTCAAAACTCATACACTTAATTTTTTCACTTAAATCCTAACCCATTAGTTTTTCAACCACAGCTGTTGCAATTGCCTCTCCTGTTCCACAGCTTAGCTTCAGAACACCAAGAAGTTGGTCAACACCCTGACCTGACACTAAAATAGGTAATCTGTCCGCTATCTCGTGACCAGTAATATCTTCACACATTTTGCCATCCCAGTGAACGGTAATNCCTGTTCCACAGCTTAGCTTCAGAACACCAAGAAGTTGGTCAACACCCTGACCTGACACTAAAATAGGTAATCTGTCTACTATCTCGTGACCAGTAATATCTTCACACATTTTGCCATCCCAGTGAACGGTAAGGGGCACTTTTGGCTTAAATTCTGACTTCAAACATTGCGCTATTTTCTCTCTGTGTTGTATTCACTGACGACGAATAGATGTGTTTATGTTGTATTTTGAAGGATCACAGTCAGCACTTTTGAGTGTGGATGTTAGGACGACAGCAGCTTTNGTGTTTATGTTGTATTTTGAAGGATCACAGTCAGCACTTTTGAGTGTGGATGTTAGGACGACAGCAGCTTTTCTATAGCTTAATTTGACTACGTCAAGGCTAACAGCTAAACGACCGTCTATTAGATTTTTCTTGCCGCGCTTTGCTGGTGGCACTTCCGAGGTAGAAGGACCTGGCTGTGTCGAAACGATACAACTGTCATCGTCGCTGCTGCCCATTAAAGATGATGAAGATGCAAGAACACATTTTTCGGTCAATCTTTTAACACCTGACTCTTCTCGCTGTAGTAAGCTTTTAAATCNGATGAAGATGCAAGAACACATTTTTCGGTCAATCTTTTAACACCTGACTCTTCTCGCTGTAGTAAGCTTTTAAATCGCTCTGCTCTGACTTATTTTTTAGCCACCTTCTTTGCATGTTGTTTATCTAAACTCCCACCAATTTTTCCAGATCTATTCTGTCTTTGAGCTAGCAGAAATTTATTATCTTCCTCGATTGATATCATTTCCAAAGCCTGAGCATGAGCTATGTCAAAAAGTTCATAGAGTTCAATCTGCCATGTTGCTTCTTTTTGTTGTNAAAGCCTGAGCATGAGCTATGTCAAAAAGTTCATAGAGTTCAATCTGCCATGTTGCTTCTTTTTGTTGTATTGATTAGGACCGCTTGGCTTTATTTTCTTTATTCTTTTTCAGAGATTGCCATTGCTAAAAGTGTTTAAGTATTTTCTCCTTCTCATGTTTTTTCCTGGTAGGTATGCTTGCTTTTCGCCATACAATCAAGACGTCGCGAGCAGTTGACTCCGCAGAAGCATTATTGTTTTGTTTTTTCTNATGCTTGCTTTTCGCCATACAATCAAGACGTCGCGAGCAGTTGACTCCGCAGAAGCATTATTGTTTTGTTTTTTCTCGAGTTTATGGTAGAAAAATAATTGTAATACTTCTTTTATTGATGGAAGCTTTGTCTATACTAGAACTGGTGATATCTGTCTAATTAACCACACATCTGTTTTACTTCTTGTACATATTGAACCACCACTAGTAGATGCCATGATAAATTAATAAAAACTTGTATACACGCACACGTTAACAAAAGTCTGGGGAGTCGAAAAATTAAAACGCATACGCCCCGTTCGAAGGTGATTTCGACACTGAGAGTGTAGTGCGAACGGCGGATGGGGGATCACGGTAGTGGGATATCGAGAACGGCGGAGGGGGGAGGGGATGGTTAATGAATGCATACGTCGGTTTAAGTGTTTTTAAAGTAACTTTTGTGATCGTGGTGTGTTTATGTTTTGATAATATCTGAATCGTGCTACCTTAATAAAAATACGATAAATAACGTTTTCAAAATTTGGTAGCAACCTCTAAACTTTATTATAAAAAAAAAGAAAACACACACANAAATACGATAAATAACGTTTTCAAAATTTGGTAGCAACCTCTAAACTTTATTATAAAAAAAAAGAAAACACACACAGGTTAATTTTCCATGTATTAGAACAATATTACAGGGTGTCCCACTGAAATTTCAAATCTTCGATTTTAAGAACTACCCTAACATACGTGCAAGATTAGTGAACACATTGGTANACAGGTTAATTTTTCATGTATTAGAACAATATTACAGGCTGTCCCACTGAAATTTCAAATCTTCGATTTTAAGAACTACCCTAACATACGTGCAAGATTAGTGAACACATTGGTAGTTACAGAATAGTTCACACAAGGTCGATGTAAATATTCAAAATGGTATTGATTGTAGTTCTAAATATCGCCACCCAGAACACAGCTAAATAAAAATTCTCCACTTGCGTCCATGGTATATACAGCTATGAACTCCAGCCATTTATGTGTAAACATGTATGCGAGTCATGAGTAGCAGGATAGAAAATCTGTGATGTTTGCTTTTAAATCCAGGCCTTTTTGTGGTTTTAAGATTCCGTAAAAAATGGCAGTGCTGATTAATATTGTAAAACGTACAACCATACCATATAATTTTTGTGTCTAAAGGAAGTAATAACCAGATTTCATTGTCTATAACCGATATCAATGTATCAGCCCGATACTATACCTAATACAGATACATTAAAAAAAGATTAAGTATCGGAACAACTCTAGTTATCACATTACTTTTACAGATTGTGCAAAACATTGTGGCTATTAGTGTGTAAAAAACACCAAAATATTACATTCTCAAATGAAGTAGATCTAAAAACAATACCATATAATCCTGTCCCTAATAATTACAGTAAAACTCCCTCAAAATGTCTCTGAAGGGACTGAAAAATGTAGGTTTATTAACCAGAAAAACTCTTTTAGATGGGGGACATTTTCTTGGTGTTTACAGACCAGATGCGAAATTATGTAAATTTCTTGAGAAAACATTGAAAGGGAACTTCTTAAATGGTTTGACTGTACTTGTATTAGTTTGTGTTGTGTTCTACAGTAAAATTTTTGTACCACAACATTTTTTGCAGTGTAATTTTTAAATACATAAAATATTTTGTTGTAATGCGATGCTGTGTATTTTGCAGATGAGAATGGGTTGTAATGAGACCTTGCGCGACCACATCTGCAAGGAGATGACACCTCTAATCGCTGCTCGGATGGCCCACGTTCCCGTCACCCCGGGCTCAGACTGGCGTGATCTTCCCAACATTATGGTATGCCTCAGTGACGGCACACACACCAACAAGTTGTAAGTCCTTTCTCATGAAGATTTTTCATTGTGTTGTAGATCTTGTCTTTATCAACCCCATTTATAGCGTCCGTCTTTATATAACGACTCGTTTTTGAAAAACTGTAAAAAATTTGGGTATAAAAAGTTAAAAATTTTATTGAAATAATTGGCTGACAAATAAATTTGTTTAACTATTCTGGTTGCTGCTAGTTTNGGGTATAAAAAGTTAAAAATTTTATTGAAATAATTGGCTGACAAATAAATTTGTTTAACTATTCTGGTTGCTGCTAGTTTTGTTTCTCTTGGTGAGCACTGTGCTGTCCGTAGCGCATATATAAAAATAGATACCACACCCCTAGGTTGCCAGCGCTAACCTATAGTTATTGACTCCGGCCATTCTCTACCTGCTGACGAATGTTTCTTTGCGTNCCCCTAGGTTGCCAGCGCTAACCTATAGTTATTGACTCCGGCCATTCTCTACCTGCTGACGAATGTTTCTTTGCGTAATGCGACTACCATTATGTGTTTGTCCTGCCATGGTGCTCTTGCTCACTTGTCTTCTAACATTGTTTGTGTTATTACGACTTGGTTTTCTCTTATTGCATTATCAAAAGTAGACAGAATGCACAAGTACTCACCGGGCGATACACGTAGATACACACACACAAACAAAAGTCAGATGAATACATACTACACGTGGACGCACAATGTTTTGCTGGCTAGGCCAGCTTCATCAGGCGGCGAGCAAAGGTACACTGCAGTTTCTTGAGTGGTGGTTGGCAAACAGTGNCGCTGGCTAGGCCAGCTTCATCAGGCGGCGAGCAAAGGTACACTGCAGTTTCTTGAGTGGTGGTTGGCAAACAGTGGACCTAGCGGCCAGGAGGCAAACTAGGGTGAGGCATGAAATTTGAAATGTGGTGGAGAGGTTATCTTATGTTGAAGCCAGGTGTCTGTCTGGATTTGGTGAAGTATTGGCAGGCCAGTTCCCAGGAACACAGTTCTGCACTAATATTAAAAGGAGGTAGGGCCCTCTCCNATCTTCCCATTGATATATGAAGATGCGAAAATTCTTGACGCGTGACGTTGGTTGGTTTACAGCAACATCATGGTCTGGCAAGTTTCGACATGTCTGTCGGAGACACGGGTTGATATCACTGGATGACTATACTACTGGCTGACCTGGCCCCGGCCGGTATACAGTAGCGAGCGTGGCCTGGCGACTCGGCACAAAGTCAAATGCGGGTATCGTGGTCCGGCAAACTGGGTAGCACACAGCCACGGGTTTACCTTTGCTGAAGGTTGCCTGGTATGGCTGCTGACCCAGCTTATACTGCTGCTGCTGGTGTTGACTGGAGCTGGTGCCTCGACCTGGAGCGGCGGTGCTGCTGCGGCTGACGGAGCTGAGGTGAGCTCGGGTATGGTTGCTGGTCCAGCAACACTGGAACCAGGGAGTAGCAATCCCGAGCGGAACATGCAGGTCTTGGCAAAAGTCAGGCAAGATTGGGTGCGGAAGCCCGGCAGTCTTGATTAGGGACTGAAAGAGGGAGCAGGAGGGAAATAGTAGGTGTGGCCTCTTCAGCTGGTTCTCAAGGGGTTGTGCTGCAAAATCCATTTGGGGCTGGGTTGCAGCTCCCGTTGGCTTTGGAGGCCGTAGATGCCTTTCTATCTTGCCTCTTAGTACCACTCCTCTGGGTGTACAGCATAAAGGTAGGTACAAGTATCGGCCTCGTCAGGTAGAAGCAGGCGACGATGGTCCCTAGCTAGGTGTAGAACCAAAGTCGAAGCCGAGCAAACCCATAGCCATACCATTTACTCCAACCGGCAACACAAGGTGCGGTGGTTGGAGAGGTAGGTTTACTCTGAGCATCCAACGACGATGTTGGATGTGGGTCAAAAGTGGGTATACCTCCAGAACCAGTCTAGCACTCCCTCCGGCAACAGTTCAGTGTGGTAGATGGAGTGAAGGCTGGGCTGGCTGACTAGCTGCCTTATGGATTCTGTTGCTAGTGGTTGTGGCTCTACCTTGCTGCGCACCAGGTGCACAGTATGGGTGACAGTCAACTTGGTGTGTTTATGACGTACGTGCGCTCGGTTCAGGTAGCCCGCAGTCATACACTTAAGTTTGGTAATAGGTTTGTCAAAGATGCGGTCTCCTGCTTTACCCTGGAGGGCTGATGTCTACGGAGTGATAAAATCAGTCACTCTTAGAAAATAGTATGCAGAGGTTTAAGAGAAAACGTATTTATTCTGAGAGAAATAAACACGGCCAGTACTACCTCCTAACTAACCAAGAACTGACTGGAAGTAAACTATGTAAATCAGCTGAAGGGAACCTGTGTCTGACCTGAACAAAACAGATGCGGCTAGGTAGCTATTACAACTGTCCCTAACTATCTCAATATGTCGTCCAAAACGGACATCAGATGCCACTAGCAGAAGGGTAGATGGGGTGTTTAAAACTACCAGAAGGGTAGTGTTGTTGCAGTTACCAAAGGGTGTTTGGCAGTTCAAGGGGTCTAATACTTCTTCGGGGGTAGCTGGTAAAGATCTGGTAGAGCCTCTGGAAGGTCGCAAAGACGTCAGCAGAGCCCCAGCACCCTAGGTGGTGCAGCGAGCTGCTGGAGCTGGAGAACAACTGACGTTCTTCGATGGTGCAAGGCCGTATATTCTACCTGCCTGTGGGCTATTTTGGGATGCGGGGGTGCGGGCGGTAATGAGCTCTGTCTCTGGGCGGAACTGCGCTCTCTAGACACATTCCTCAGCTAATGGCTGAAGTAGGTCGCTCTGTATAGAAGTCTCAGCAGCTGGGCCGGCTTCCTTCACATTTCGGGGAGGTTGTTGTGACGTCCGACATCAGGGAGAACAATCTTGGCTGACGTGTCCGAGGGTGCCCCCGCAACAAGGGGCCTACTTGTCAGCACTCGTACCAAGTTGTTTCAGGGTTCAATCCCCGCCTGGGGTGACGTGAAGGCATGTCCAGATGAGGCAAAGTCGTGTTTATTATTGTCAGAATAAGTGTCACACGTCAGGCTTTATATATCAAATTGCTTGTTTATGTCATTTAGGGTGGAGCAGATGCATTTAGCTCTGGTGGCAAACCTGTACGGCAAAGATTTCTTGGTATGGATAAACTCAGAACCATTCTCAACTTTGGACACAAAATTCTGGCCTCATCACCATTCTCTCAAAACTTGTTCTCCAATCCACTCAGATTGGTCTTCAAACAACCTCTCAACCTTTGAAACACACACGGTGCATGCACTCCAAATTGCCACTTGCTCCACAGTCAGTAATATCAGTACCCTCAGGAGGTCTCATCCTTGCAATAGCCCACGCTGCAGCTCTTGTGCTATACAACAATCTTCAACCTCCTACNTACCCTCAGGAGGTCTCATCCTTGCAATAGCCCACGCTGCAGCTCTTGTGCTATACAACAATCTTCAACCTCCTACAGCAGGCTCACCACTCAGACTTATTTTATCCACGGCAGCTACAAGAGTGCAATAGAAAATCTTATCTACCGGCTACAGTACGTTCACTGCAATGCAGAGTANTTATCCACGGCAGCTACAAGAGTGCAATAGAAAATCTTATCTACCGGCTACAGTACGTTCACTGCAATGCAGAGTACATTGGCCCTACCACCAACACTCTCAGACGGTGACTGAATGGCCACAGACCAGACACCATACATGCCATAGCTGGGGAAAATGTAAATTTGCAGGTGAAGCCAGCTGCAGCACTTGCAGCATCTCACAACCAGAGTGGAGAGGGCCCTACCTCCTTTTAATATTAGTGCAGAACTGTGTTCCTGGGAACTGGCCTGCCAATACTTCACCAAATCCAGACAGACACCTGGCTTNTTAATATTAGTGCAGAACTGTGTTCCTGGGAACTGGCCTGCCAATACTTCACCAAATCCAGACAGACACCTGGCTTCAACATAAGATAACCTCTCCACCACATTTCAAATTTCATGCCTCACCCTAGTTTGCCTCCTGGCCGCTAGGTCCACTGTTTGCCAACCANCCTCTCCACCACATTTCAAATTTCATGCCTCACCCTAGTTTGCCTCCTGGCCGCTAGGTCCACTGTTTGCCAACCAACACTCAAGAAACTGCAGTGTACCTTCGCTCGCCGCCTGATGAAGCTGGCCTAGCCAGCAAAACATTGTGTGTCCACGTGTAGTATGTATTCATCTGACTTTTGTTTGTGTGTGTGTATCTACGAGTATCGCCCGGTGAGTACTTGTGCATTCTGTCTACTTTTGATAATGCAATAAGAGAAAACCAAGTCGTAATAACACAAACAAGTGAGCAAGAGCACCATGGCAGGACAAACACATAATGGTAGTCGCATCACGCAAAGAAACATTCGTCAGCAGGTAGAGAATGGCCGGAGTCAATAACTATAGGTTAGCGCTGGCAACCTAGGGNCCACTGTTTGCCAACCACCACTCAAGAAACTGCAGTGTGCCTTCGCTCGCCGCCTGATGAAGCTGGCCTAGCCAGCGAAACATTGTGCGTCCACGTGTAGTATGTATTCGTCTGACTTTTGTTTGAGTGTGTCTAGCTAGGAGTACCGCCCTGCGAGTACGTGTGCATTCTGTATACTTTTTGTAATGTAATCAGTAGCCTGGCGCCGTATTCCCTCCATATCTCATTGGATTTCTCTTGGTATGTTACTACTGTTTCTGACGTGTTATTATGTTTTTTTTACTCAGATTTTGTAACTATCTTTTTTGGCTTGATTTTGTTAACGATTGTTGATGACCCTCGTCTTTTATATGACGAGGATGGAAAGATAGTAATGTTGCACTATGTGTAGACTGTTTACGGTCAAGTGAGCACTTGGTAAGCCATTTGTGTTTCTTGTTTATTCCGTTTGCATATCCTTCTGCCTCATGTCAATAAAAACATTGCCACACATTTTCATTTATTGCCTACACAAACTACACAAGTTTGCTGTGTTTATCCAATAAATAAACTAGTACCACGTTATGTTTGCTATGGTGAATAACTGTAAATAGAGAATCAGCTGTATGTGTTAATTTCCATAATGTGATTGTTAATTGTACACCGCCAGTTTAGCTCATCATCTACCGGAGTGCATACCAGTGCAGAAAGAATGACCTGATGTTAGTTAGGACAGAGAGTTATACATATAGTTGTTTCAAATTTATTTTTATACTTACTGGTTGATATTAGATCATATGATTTGTAATATTTTCAATGTTATATCTGCATATGTTTACTTTATCGTTATACATTACATGGTGAATGGTGTTATGTACTGCAGAGTGTACACATACGACGACAAGAAGAATGGGCGATCATCGAGCGGTGCTGTACGAGGTGTGTGCATGTGCGCAACAGGGAGTGGTAAGCGTTGCATCCCCATGGACAAGCAGAACAACACACTGATACCTTGGTGCCTGCCCCATACGGGCAACCGCCACAACCACTGGGCCCACCTGTACGGTCGCCTGCAGCGCAACGGCTTCTTCAGCACCACCATCACCAACCCCGACCCCCTCGGCAAGCAGGGACGAGTGCTGCACCCCGACCAGCACCGTGTGGTCAGCGTGCGCGAGTGCGCACGCTCGCAGTGCTTCCCCGACTACTACCGCTTCTACGGGAGCATCCTGCACAAGCACCGCCAGGTTAGCTTCGTCACTCACCACTCCTGCTTTGCTGCAGTCTGCATTCACACTCCCGTAATACGGTTTAGACAAATGCAAGTTTGACTCTTGAAGCAAGGCATTTACAGTTAAACTCTATTAAGTAGAGCTGGGCGGGATCCCGACTTTTCGGGAAAAATTCGGGAAATATATTTTTCGAAAAGGTCGGGCGGGAAATAATTTTTCCCGTAAATTTTTCGGGATTAAAATTATTTAAGCTATTTTGCTGTTATATCTGTGTTCTATAACACACATGTAAGAGAGGGCCTACATGGCCCTAATCTTGCCAGCATAAGTAAATAAGAAATACATGCAAGTTAACTTACCTATCAGTATTAATGGTTTCATATAAATATAATGCATACAAAGTTTGCCACCAGCCGTCGCATGTAAACAAACTTCTGTGTGCCATCTTAAAATAAATAACTGCTCATCACTCTAAATGGTATTTCCATTTCGCTAATTGTATTTTATCTGCCGTCCGTCGCTTTAAAAGTGAAACACTTGTTATAGACTCGTGAAGTAGGCCCTGTATATTTTTAAAACAAAAGTATTTTTTATTGATATAATGGCGCTCAGTTGTACGTGAATAAACATTTTCCTCTGCACGTATTTTAGCAGCTGAATTAATGAACACTGCTCACAAGCATTAAGAAAGTAACGCTTGGAATCTTAAACCCGTATTGTTTTAAGAATCAAGATGGCTATGAAACGAGTCCTACTTTTCACGCACTCTTATTAACTTTGTTTAATTTTGCGAACTTCTTATAAACGTCACCAAATAATTCCATTGCGGGCCGAAAGGCATATCCAACGCATACACGTGAAATTACATTTGAATTGGTGTGAATGCAATTGCATTCCCACGTAAGTTCATAACAATCAGAATTATCGTGCATTTCTACGGCCATGTGATTCTTGTTCTTGTAGGTTATACGGCCGTGGAACAGTTGCCGAACGCGACTCATCTTCTTCATCTAAGGTGGTATTTTATTGGCCAGCACTTCACGTGACGTATAATGTCGCCCAATGATAGTCGTTGTTAGGAACAGTGCTGCTCGTGTTTTTTATTTTGTCAATCACCCATACGTGTTATTTATTGCATGATGTAACACATTTAAATTTTTATTCAGAGATTATTTTTTATCAATAAACTTGTAGTTTTGAATGAACGTTAAAATATTGTGTGTGATTTGTAGTGCGGTAACCTATACCTATGACACGTTAATTTGTTACTAAACATTATTTTTAAGTTTGTTTTTAATGTTTTATTTACTCACTCTACAGTTTGTTTACGTAGTTCGTTAGAAGCAATATGGATATAACAAATAGTGGTTGCATAATTTGACATAATACCTTAATATTTAAGTTTTTATTTGTACATTTCGTTAATTTTCTAGCATATTGAAAAATTCCAGATCCCGTCCCGTTTCCCGCGGGAAATTATTTTTCCCGCCCGAAATTTTCCCGAGTTTAAATTACCTTTCCCGCCNGTTTCCCGCGGGAAATTATTTTTCCCGCCCGAAATTTTCCCGAGTTTAAATTACCTTTCCCGCCCAGCTCTACTATTAAGACGTTTCTGAAGGGACTGAAAAAATTTGAACTTATGAAAAAATTACTTACGTGATTATAGACCAGGAGAAAATTATGTAAGTTTATTAAGCAGTAAAACTTCTTAACTGGGTTTTACTGTATGTAACAACATGGTTGAAAAATACTGAAATAATTTAGGACCTATGAGATTATCATTGTTTGGTCTTTGCATTTGTGGTCATGGTTTAGCATAAAATATTACTATGGCATATTACAGTATTTACTCACATAATTTCTGCACTTAATTTGACCGCATTTTTGTCCAAAGAAATTGGGGTGAGGACATTATGTAATGAAGTCAGAAAAATATTTTTAATTCAGCATTATGTTTTGTATGATATAATAGGTATATATTCTATTTTAAAAAGAGTTTTTTGCTTTTCAACTTTACCTGGAGCTAGAATATTGCATAAAAGTGTTACTGCAACTCGCCCATGACCAACCCGGCTTGCACGTGGCCGCACCACCGCGCTGTGCGTGTGCCGCCAGCCAGCGGTAACTGGCACACAGAACTGGCAACTGTGCCATAGTCACTCGGCCGGCAATAGTGCTGTGAAATCACCACTTCTGCAACTCATCCATACACCCCCTCCCCCTCCTCAACAGACTTCCTCTACCAAATGTTTAGAAATGTGGTGAAAAGGCGGAGAGGAGGGGACAGGTGTTGCCGCTGTAAGATAATATATCCACCACACTGACGTGCACAGAAGGGGAAAGGGGTTATCATAATTTTAACAAAAACCGAGCAAATTTGTGGCACGCAATGGCAGATTACCTGTAAAATGTCTAATTTCACTTCCTATCCTCTTTGTTTTTATATCAGCAGTGTGCTGAGGTGAACCACATCTAGCCAACATGTGATGCTACAGTGCACGTGCAGTCCAAGTGGTGTACTGTTGTAGTTACACTGTAAACCATATTTGTTTGGGATACAGCCCAATGCCACCCTTAGAGAGACATACCCTTCCTCTTCTCNTAGTTACACTGTAAACCATATTTGTTTGGGATACAGCCCAATGCCACCCTTAGAGAGACATACCCTTCCTCTTCTCCTCATGTGCTGCGGATCATGCATCCTGGTTGGCTCAAGCAAATAAAGTAATGTTTCATGCAGTCACAGAAAAGCCATCAGCAGTCGTGTGCGGTATCTACGGCTGTATGAATGTCTTGTTAGTTGTTATTTAACATTTTATGTGGCCTCGGTGGTATAGTGGTTAGTTAGACTACTTGCCTCCCACCTAGGTGAACCAGGTTTGATTCCTAGTGGGGCCGCTCTCTGATTTTTGCATGTGGGAATCATGCCGAACGATGTCGTTGGTTAACTGGTTTTCTGGTGGATCCTCCGTTTCCCCTGCCCTTTCATTCCGACACTGTTGATAATTTATTGCTAGTATTTTTTTGTAGTAGGGCATCACAAATACCATAATTACAGTAGAACTACTTCATAACAAGAATGGGCTATAACAACACATTTGTTGTAGTGACAATTTCTTAATGCACCATTGTGTTGTGTATTAAATACACTGTTAATATACTCGTTTAAAAAGTGCCTTGTTGTGTACTTGCTTGCTGTAACGATAGCATCACTCATTCTTAGAGTTAAAACATGTGTAAATGTTTTAATTTTTTGTTAGCAAACACTCATTGTGTAGAGAGGTTAAAAGAATGTCGGTGACTCTTCTTCCCAGGTGAATACAAAAGGAAGCAAAAGAATGTCATCCCTTTCTTCCACTTGAATTCCATTCTGCCTACTCATTCCAGTTTAATCTTGCTCTGCTATCGTCCTATTGCTAGTCAGAGCTGCACTCCTGGAAACAAAGAAGGGCTGCGGTGGTGTAGTGGTTTGACTGCTCGCTTTCCGCTGAGGCAAACTGGTTTAATCCCCAGTGTTGCTGCCCCCGCATTTTCGTATGTGGGAATTGTGCCAGACGATGCCGCTGTTGGCAGGATTTCTCTGAGATCTCCTGTTTATCCCATCCTTGCATTCTGGCACTGATCCATTTTCACCTCGCTTCAACCTCATCAGCTTTCAAGACTAGCTGCCAAAATCTCTCCACTCCAATGGAGACAAAGAGGTGTAAGGGATCTAGAAAAAATATTGATTGCACGAGCAGGTAAATGAGGGCAGGTGGCTTAGGGCTGTGCCGATCCTTAAATTTTGCAGATATACTGATCCACTGATCTACCGATATTACATATTCATATCGGCCAACCCCGAGTCTATACAAAAAATCTAAATATAAATAGATATTTAGATAATGTTAATTGTTTTTGCCACTGTTAAAATAGCATAGTATTTCAGACTCTCTTGGGAAGGGGGGGGGGGTGGATGATGTTTTCTGGCCACTGATTGATTGAGTCTTGCTTTAGCAAACGTCCAGCTATAAAATCTCTGTTTAATTAATTTTATCTGTTATTTATCAATGCGCATTAGCCGACTTGCTCACTCTCACACACAAAACTTCACTTTATTCACAGTTACAGTAACAAGTGTCACCATTTTTAAGGAAGGCAAAACTTAAATCCAGAATAGTAAATTTTAAATGAATATCAAAACGTAAATAATCAGGCATGAAAGCTGCTTGTACACAGCACAGACAACCGTGATCTAAGAGAGATAGATGCTCCATGCGTAGTTTGCACGTCCGCCACATCACGACCGCATGAACAGAAGCTGTTCATTACTGCCAAGGTTTGACCGTATGTAGTCTTGTGCATATCTAAGACGCAGTGATCGATCAACACGTTTGTATACAAATATGTCAACNGGTTTGACCGTATGTAGTCTTGTGCATATCTAAGACGCAGTGATCGATCAACACGTTTGTATACAAATATGTCAACGAAATTTTCGGAAAATTGCATTTCAGTGCTTACATTTTGCCTGAATGTGTTCATTTACGTTAATATTTACGTAAATGTACAAAAATTCGCTTATATGAAATAAAAACCTATTTGCATCACGTCACCGCTCTCTACCCCTCCAGCCTTGGGGTGAGCTACAAGGTAGTTGGAAGTGTGGCAGGCTTCAGTGTGCTGGCGGGCAGCGAGGCGATGTCGTGCTGAGTAGAACTTTCGACATACCTCTGGGTGCTACAAACATAAATGATTATCTTAGAAGTTATGTGATGTATGAGCACGTTAAAATTATTAACACACTGCCAAAGCTTATGNCAATGTCGTGCTGAGTAGAACTTTCGACATACCTCTGGGTGCTACAAACATAAATGATTATCTTAGAAGTTATGTGATGTATGGGCACGTTAAAATTATTAACACACTGCCAAAGCTTATGTTCTAGTTGCAAAAATATTATTTTTATAACAGTACAGTNGGCACGTTAAAATTATTAACACACTGCCAAAGCTTATGTTCTAGTTGCAAAAATATTATTTTTATAACAGTACAGTGCATTTATCAAATATAAAACTGAAAAACTGTGTTTTATCAATTTACTTGTCTGTTGTATTAATAGATAAACCACTTTCTACTAACTAGTAAACATATGCAAAATAATTTCTACTTTCTTTTCTTTCTTTCTTCGTTAAGTGTGAATAAAAATAATTTTCATTTTTGTATTTTAGTATTATATTTCTCCTTGAAACCATAGCCACAAAAATAAAGAAAAACCTTAAGCTGTTACAAAATGTTATGACATTTATACTTGCAGCAATGAAAAACAGGAAAAATAATTGAGAACTGAGAAGTGATTATTAAGAACCAGTAGCTAACTGAGAATCAAAAAAATTATGGAAGTGACCTTTATCTACAATATACATTAGTATGTAAAGAACACTGATGAAAGCTATCATTTCAATGTAAGATATGAAAACAGTGTGTTGATTTTTGTGTTCTGTTGGTACTTGTGTTTTGTGTCTTTGTCAGCTAGTTAAAAATGTTTGTTTTCAATTCAATAAGTGTGATTATTTGTGCATCTCTGCTTGTTGTTGCAGATTGGCAATGCAGTGCCTCCCCCAATGGGGACAGCCTTAGGTTATGAGATCAGAAAAGCAGTATCTGCTGCTGAAAACAGAAAATCAGAATGACAAGGTTTTTACAGTTTAGACATATTTTGTTGTGCTGTTTCTGAAAATCGCAGCACATTTTTAACGTTATACATTTTAGTTATCTCTTGATGTTGCTTTTTAAATGTATAGTTGATTTGTTGACTGCATATTTTTAAGTACCTAGTTGTACGTTTTTATTGATGTGNTGTTGCTTTTTAAATGTATAGTTGATTTGTTGACTGCATATTTTTAAGTACCTAGTTGTACGTTTTTATTGATGTGATGTTTTTTTACTAGATTTGTAGATTTTTTACGCTACGAGTAATATTTTAATAATCCACGGTATACTTATAATCTACAAAGACTGATATTTTAACAGTGGCAGGAAAGAAACTTGACAATGCATTGTGAGGCTTAATTTGTTGTAAAACGACAATGTTCACCAAAACTTTAAATGTACTGTACATAATAATTTTTGATCCATGGATCCTTGGATGTATGTTTTTAATTACCATTTAAATGTATTTACCTGTTTGTTTGTTCAACAAAATTTTCATTGAGGACTTCTTTCTTTTTTCTTTGTGGGTCGTAAAAATAGGTTTCTTTTTAAAAGGAAATAGAAATTTCAAGTACTTGCAGAACCATACTGGCAGATAACCACACACACATGCGCGTGCTCACACACACGAACACATTTACCAGCTTCAAAAAATAGTGCAGAACTGTGATGCTGGAAATTGGCCCACCAGACAGACACCTGACTTGAGAATAAGATAACGTCTCTTCCACGTTTCTAATTTCCCACCACACCCTGGATCATCCCATGGCTGCTAGGTTCACAGATTGCCAATCACTGCTCGACAGACTCACAACTTGCAACCGTGCATCCATGAAAAAATATGTTTACTACTTTTTTTTAAAAATTGGAACTCTGAATACTCTATAAAGTTGAGCTCGAGCAAATTATCTTCTTGCTGTATGAGNTACTTTTTTTTAAAAATTGGAACTCTGAATACTCTATAAAGTTGAGCTCGAGCAAATTATCTTCTTGCTGTATGAGCTTGGCTCAAAATATTTTTGGGGCCACGGTGGCTTAGTGGTTAGCCTGCTCGCCTCCCACCAAGGTGAACTTATTTCAATCCTCGGCCGGGTCACTCCCAGATTTTCGAAAGTGGTAATCGTGCTGGACAATGCTTTTGATTTGTGGATTTTCTCAGGGATCTCCCGTTTTCCCTGCCCTTGTATTCCGGTGCTGCTCCATACTCACCTCATTTCACCCACATTGGCTCTCAAGACCTCATTGTTAAGAGCCACAAAAATGTCTCAACTCAACTCAAAATATTTTTCAGGCTCAAAAAATGTGAGCTTCTATATCAATGGCATGTCATTCAGCTTGTGCATGAGATAAGACAGTTTGTTTACTGTTTGCTAGAAAAAAAAGTTCTTAATTCATGAAACAGTATTCTAAAGGTATGCGCGTTCCAGTTAAAAGTTATTGCTCAGAACTGCATGTTTGTGATCACACATTACTGTCAAAATGAGCAAAAAATGTGGCCACGAATTGGTTCAAGGTTTGGTGCTTGATAAGACATTTTGTTTACCATTTGCTAGAACAAGAAATCACAAACAAAACAAGGCTTTACAAGGTAGGCGTTTTCTGGTTTGTAATGAAAATAGGGAAAAAATTTTTATCCAATACATTTCTTCGTACATCATCTATGTGTGATACCAAGTAACTGCTTTCTATGTTGAATGTTTTCGTAATACATTCTAAGATCTGGCAAAGTACTGTATTCGCACGAATATAAGACTATATTTTGTTCCAGATTTCACTTTCAAAAATTTAAGGGTGGTCTTATTTTTGCATCACAAAAAATTTAAGTTAATATTTATGCATAGGTAATAGTAATAGCACTTAGTTCATGGTTTCCAGAGAAATATTCTAATCTATCGAAAAACACAAGTTTAGTTAATATTATTAAAAGAATTAAAAGAAATCACAACAAAAAGTGAGGTTAACTTCAATTTCCGTATCATTTTTCTTCTAATAGGCTCTGTTACTGGTCTTAAATCCAGGCGTGCAGATATTTCTAATTATTGCGAAATCACCTGACGAATTCATTGCTAAAATATTGGTACAAGTATTAAATCTGCATAAATGGGTCAGTGCATAACATTACAATACAGGCGGTTATGTTTGGTTAGGTTGTGTTTACCAAAGATACAATTATAACCTTTTAAATGGTCGGGGGGATTGCCGCATCTAGGCAGCGTTCCCAATGTTTTTATTGCCAATACATGTAGATCCGTTGCTGGCTGTGATCCATAACACACTGTTGTTAATGTAGCCATGGCTGATCTAATATTACCACCTCAGTAATATTCTGAGAGATTAGGAATTCGGTTGAGTGGTCTTGACCGTATACTCCTACTGTCAGAGTAGCCTGGCCGGCGACCCTAAGGGGCGATTGTGTTGTGCCATTTGCAAGAACCAGTTTTGTGGACGAAGTGAAGGTTGTGCAGGGGTGAGCAAGTCACTTCTTATAAAGTTCCCCGCAGTAGCGGAATCTAGTAGGGTGTGTCTCTTATGCTCATTGATTTCCACCTCTAGGTGGGAAGCTTCGGATGGGTCGCGTTCTTCAGTTAGTCTCTTGAAGAAGAAGAAGAAGGGCACGTCGTTCCCGGTGGTGGTGGCCTGCTTCGCACCTCGACTGTGGCGTTTCCCTCCTGGTTGGGTCCTTTAACGTCTGTTCGTCTCTGCGGGGGTCAAGCGCCCTTTGTTCCTCCTTCCCCACCCGCCTCCAGCCTGCCTGCTTGTCTGGGCAATCTCAGTTAATTGCTGTTCCAAACAGAATCAGCACTTTGGGAGCGTCGTAGTGTTGGGAGAGGAAGGCGGAGGGGCAGGGTTCCCCTCCGCTCTGCCTGCTTATCAGTCTCCTGGCTTTTACTGGCATGTGTCTCGTGTAGCAGGGCATTTGCAGTGTAATTTCTTTTTGTTTCATGTGCCCTTTCCACTAGCTCATAGACTATTTGCGGTTCCGGAATTTGTAGTAAATCCCTCAATTTGGGAAGTAGCATGCGTGTAATGTGGCGCACGCAGCTTTCATTTCCCTCTGGGAAAATTCTTTTATACATCTGCACTTTTCATCTGACAAAATTCTCTGCCTCTTCTTCGGCGACCTGGGTTCGGCTATGAAATTTGGTGGTTAAGTGAACTACTACTTCTTCGCCTGAAAACTGAGTGGTAAGGTGTGAACACAGCTGANGCTATGAAATTTGGTGGTTAAGTGAACTACTACTTCTTCGCCTGAAAACTGAGTGGTAAGGTGTGAACACAGCTGATCCCACTCAGTGATAAACTCACCGTATTTAATCCACCATTCAAGGGCTTTTCCCCTTAATTGCTTCTGAGTCCTCCCAACCCTTGCTTAAATGGAACCTCGTTATCGCGTAGTTCCTTTTCACAGTCTAGGGTAAATGTTATCGGGTCTTCTTGTGGTCTTCTTGCGAACTCAGGAAGTTGAGGCCCGTCACTACCCCGGGTGGTTGTTATGCAATGGCGAATGCCAGGATTATCAGGTTGTATTCCTCCGCACGTCTGCAAACCTCACACCTATACACGAGACCCGGTTTTATGATTCACTCATCGGGCCAGCCTATGCATATATNGCTATGAAATTTGGTGGTTAAGTGAACTACTACTTCTTCGCCTGAAAACTGAGTGGTAAGGTGTGAACACAGCTGACCCCACTCAGTGATAATCGGGTCTTCTTGTGGTCTTCTTGCGAACTCGGGAAGTTGAGGCCCGTCACTACCCCGGGTGGTTGTTATGCAATGGCGAATGCCAGGATTATCAGGTTGTATTCCTCCACACGTCTGCAAACCTCACACCTATACACGAGACCCGGTTTTATGATTCACTCATCGGGCCAGCCTATGCATATATATGATAAGTCTGCTCACAGACAATGCATCGTACCGTATTAATTCCTTGCCCAACGCAAGTAAGCCAGCTGCAATATGCAGCCTGGCAGGTTGGGCAGTCATTACATATGAACTCAAGCCCATCTGTGTACCTTGACTCGTCTGTCCATCCCAAACAGAAGTAATGGAAGCTGTGTTGGCAGTGTGCCTATAGGATAATATTTATCCCCATGCCAGGGCAAGTGGCTATATGGCACCTTTCATGTTGTTCTGTAGAGGTCTCAGCCATTTTGTTTGTTGCATCTCCTTGGTCTGCTATGCTAGCTTTCGCATCTTCCATCTTGGCTAGTTAAGATTGAGCGCCACGGGGTGTTTTGAGACTCCCTGAAGTCTGGCTGGTTTAACTGGATCGTGGGGTCTTGCTGGCCTAGTTGTGCTTGATTACACTGTTTAATTAAGAGCTATGGTCCCACGTTTGATGCCACAAAAACTCTTGATGCGTGATGTCTGTGATTGACAGGGACGTCACGGTAGGGCTAGTTTTAGGTGTGCCGGTGAGAGACACAGCTGTCTGTCAAAATTGACTATGGTTTCTTCACTGGAGCCCGGCTGGTATATAACCTGGGCTACGTGGCTTGGTACAAATTCTGGAGTGTGCTGATGTACTTACGCATTACCGGCCTGCACACCGCAACTGGTTTACATTTGACAGACGTAGTCCGGGGTAGTTCCTGGCTCTGCTTCAGCTGGGGTTGGCTTCTGCTGGAGTTCGTGCCCAGGCTCGAGGCGAAGGTGGTGCTGCTGCTAGTGTTGCAGGTAGAGGCCCGAGGGCTACTGTATTGGCTGAGATGGCACCACGGGTTTGCGAGANACGTAGTCCGGGGTAGTTCCTGGCTCTGCTTCAGCTGGGGTTGGCTTCTGCTGGAGTTCGTGCCCAGGCCCGAGGGCTACTGTATTGGCTGAGATGGCACCACGGGTTTGCGAGACCCATTGGTACGATGTGTCGTTGGTGGAGGAGGATGACAGGATGTGGTTCTCCGGTGCTCTTGAATGGTGGCTTTAATAAGGAGTGGGAGGGAGCTGGGAGGTGAGGCCTCTCCAACTGTAGGGTGGTTTGAGCTCGTTCCGAGGGGGTTATGCTGCAAAGTGCAGTTGGGGCTGGGTTACAGCTCAAGTGAGGCTTGTAGTTGGTAACTGCCTTTCTAATACACAACCTGGTACCACTCCTACAGGAGTAAGGCATGTAGGTAGGTTCTGTTGTCGGCCATGGAAGAGAGGAGCAGGTGACGAAGTACTCTAACTAAGTGTTGAGCTAAGCAGAGGTCGAGCCAACCAGAGTCGTACCTGAGAACTCTAAACCAGCGACAGTTAAACATGGTGGTTAGAGCTGTGAGTTTACCCCGGGAGTCTGACGACAACGTGAGTGTTGACCAAAGAGACCAGACCTCCAGAACTAGTCTTTCACTCTTTCTGGTGACATTTCAGCGCGGTGGATGAATGAATGGTGTAATATTCCGCCTCCTTACGCTAATATTCAGAATATTACAGCCTCAAAGGTGGTCGCCATGTTTTAACGTTCGGCACTTGTTACACTGCCGAATGTTTACGTTGCCACGGCTTGCTCAGAGGTAGAAACACGAGACTCAGTGAATGGACACCGTGTAATTATGAAATAAAGTTCAAGTTCCAAGTTAGTTTGTTCTATACTTTATTTATCATTTGAATGACACAGTTCACATACGAATGTCCAGTATGCAGAGTACGAACCTTTACCATTAAATATACTATTGCAGATAACAGTGCCACAGTCGTTTACTTAATGATGTTCTTAAAAAACTGACCCGAAGAAACTTAAAATGCGGCTACCTCCCACACCGGCTGAGAAATGATATATTAAAGTCTAGTTGCCGATGTGGGGGTTCTAGTCCTGCCCGAACGCGGCCTAGGCTAGCATTG
>NQII01005230.1:105339-126610 GCA_002778355.1 Clitarchus hookeri | reverse complement strand
TTGGACGTAGTTCGTCTGGAATGTTCTGATATAGCGCTCGGGATGCAGCCTTGACTGCCAGAGTTTATAAATTTATTGGAAAAAAGAAATAACTTATAAACATGTAATTTAATTTGAAGTAATATTTTTACGACAAAAATTTTATCCAGCTTCTTTTTTATATATTTCAAGTATTTCTAACGATTTATGTTAAAAGCAAAAACATAACCATTATTTCTGCAGTTTATCTTTGTAAGTTTTAAATAAACATGCAAAATATAGAAAGTCATTTGAATATTTCTGTTTTGTAATTCCCTTTGCAATCCTTAACAGAAAAAAATATTTTAAAAGAATTAAAAGGAATCGATTTTTGCTCAATAACACACAATCGATTTTTTCCGAAAGTTTTCTGTTCAGCGTAAGAGATAACAGCACATTAGCGTTGGTTCTTGAGTACCAAATGTTAGCCGTGACTAACACGTCTTTCTCTTATATCGTCTTTGCGCCGCACGTAGTGTTGTTTTGTTGTTGTTGCATTGAAGAAGTGCGACAGTTTCTTAATGGAAAAGCGATGTACCTACACCGCATGTTTCAAAATGAAAGTGATTTTGTTCGCTGCAGAGTTTGGAAATCGAGCTGCGGGCCGTGAATTCGGAGTAAATGAAAAGTTAGTGCGAGGCTGGAGGAATTTTTCTCACTTATAAGTCGCACCCCAAGTTTTCAATAAAATTTTTAAAATAAAATGTGCGACTTATATGCGATAAAATACGGTACGTCAAGGTAATGTAGCATTGAATAAAAATAATATTTAAATAATGACTCATTTTGTTTTTACTCAATAAAAAACTGAAAATAGATTAATGCACATTAAAAATTGCAGTATTCCGCATCACATTTAAAATGTATGTGGCACTCAATCTTTTTTTTTTGTGTCGAGACATATTTATAATTCTATGATATGATTTTATACTTAAATGTCTGAATATTAAAATACAAAATAAAATGAAAATGAACACAGTGCTTGCTACAAAATCAATATTTCTATCAAAAAACGTGTTTGTTTTAAGCAAGTGACAATTAAACACAAACTTGAACCGAAAATGCACTTCAAACATAATTTTTTAGGAGTAAAAATTGGTTATTTTTGGATGGAGATGTAACNTATGATATGATTTTATACTTAAATGTCTGAATATTAAAATACAAAATAAAATGAAAATGAACACAGTGCTTGCTACGAAATCAATATTTCTATCAAAAAACGTGTTTGTTTTAAGCAAGTGACAATTAAACACGAACTTGAACCGAAAATGCACTTCAAACATAATTTTTTAGGAGTAAAAATTGGTTATTTTTGGATGGAGATGTAACNAAACTTGAACCGAAAATGCACTTCAAACATAATTTTTTAGGAGTAAAAATTGGTTATTTTTGGATGGAGATGTAACGATGGTGTTTGTGGAAACCATGTCCACACGTAATAATTGCGGGTTCTACTGTGGGTGTTATTATGAATATAGAATAGCCTTTTTTTCTTAGTTTGAACTGACATGGTTTATTTTATTACTCGATGTAGAGTTTTTTACACTGTAATCTGAAATAAGTTAGAAATTTTTTAAATTGTTCTGCACTAACCTATATTCAACTTAAATAAAAGCAGAAAACTTTTCCATACGTTGGTAGCACATCTGTATTGAGTCCGTTTTAAGTTCAGACTACGTGAATGTGATTTTAACAATTCACATTTTATGTATTACAGTAATTATATTTGTGGAAGCGTACATTTATAATTATGTACTTATAAATTTTTGAAATTGCAAACTGAATAATGCTAAATAACGCACCAAATTACCAGAAAAAATTGTTGCGGAAACAAGTGGATAGTCTGACAATTTTACTTCAGTTTTTATTAACATCACTTTTTTATTGTTACAGTTATGAAGTACTACTTGTAGAGCTGTGTTATGCTGATGTGGCAATTTTGTAATGTTGATTCACCAACGTGCTGCCAGGGTGTGAAAAGGCGTTTTGCTTATATTTAAGTTGAATTTAGGTTACTATTATGCTTTAACAATGGTATTAGTGAAGTGAAGCACAGTTAGAAGCAATTTTTAATTGATTTCAATTTACAGTGTCTAAAAAGTAAATAGAGTAATGCAACAAACCATGAGAGTTCAAGTGAAGACAAATATAGAAAGAATATAAGTGTGTCTGTATTAATAGAAATACTTATTTGCAAACACAGAAAACAGTAAGTATGCGCATAAGGTTGTGAACATGTTTTGTTGCTGTTGACATGTAACAAAGATGGTGTACCGTTTTTTTGTATGCATTGATTCTGTAGCAATAAACAGGATTAGTGTTACTTGCAAAATATGTACTCTCAAACACAATTCTTTGAAAAAGCAAAATATAGGCAATGATCTGTGGTTGGGTGCTTGCTGCATTTTTGGGTTGGTATATAAATATTTGTTTAGTAACAGGAAGATTTAAAATTAATGTATGAAAAGGTTACTAGCAATAGTTTTTCAAGAGAGCAAAATAAAAAACTGATGCATGCTTACCGGCAATGCATGCAGACTTGATCTCGATCCAGATTTCAACATCTCGTTTACTGTGTGGGCGGGTGCAGTATGTTACAGAAAATAATAAGCATTTTCTGTAGTTTATGAACCTTAAAGTTAACACTATTATAAAAAGAAAGGCAAAGTTAAAAGAATTTTTTGTGGCAGAAAATCAGCGTTATGGTTGGGTTATCTTCTCATGGTAGTTCACCCNCTCCTTGCCCCCCCCCCACCCCTCCATCATCTCTTGACAACACCCTACTGTTGATGGTTGTGGCCGTGAATACAACCCCTCTCCTCTTGCTCTCAACCTGAGATATTAACCCTTATCAATGTGTCACGCTGGTAGATTATCTTACTGCAGAGTAGAGCTTGGAACAAAAATACAAACTTTGTTTGAAAAAACAGTGCAAGTTAAACACTTATTTCCACCAATGCTTACATTTCCTAGATGCGCGTACTGGATGGTGATGAAAACTGAGGCAATACTTGTAATTTATATATAGTATACTGAAGAATAGCTCTGAATTACCAGCATCATTTTATATTTGTCAAATCGACATAAAATTATCTGCTGTTCATATATCGGCTAAAGCACCAATTCAGTCAACTTTGCCAAAACTGCAGATGCCAATTTGATTTGGTACAGCTCTAAATATGTATTTGTAATTTACATAAAATAATTAAAGCCTGCAAGGTAAAATTTTGACAGTTTAATTTTGATTATTATTGTATGAAACTGTGGTATTAAAGGAGTGAACAATCATCTAGACACATCACTAATATACTAACATTTGTCGAACTCACGTGACTATCACTGGAATACCACTTAGAAATTGTACCTTAAATATTATTTGTTTCATATTTCTGTCCTTAATTGTTGCATCATATACTGTAGTATGTGTAATACTAATCTTAGCTTTAAGATTATTGAATTGTAGACTAACTTTAGTGTCACAGCTCTTTGGTGTGAGGAAGTTACAGCATTATTTCCTCAGTGCTAATGAAACTATTTTCTGAAATTTTATGATAGTTTAATCAATATTAGTTGTTAGAGGAGGAAAATATTGTAAAAAAAAAATTATCAACTGTTATTTGTATTGTAATTTTTGTACAGATATGCTGTATCTGTTTACAATTTTAAATGTGCCTTGCTTCACATATGGCATGTGTTTATATAACGAATTTCACTGCCAAGAAAACCTGTTTATTACATGCTGTAGTTAATTATGTATCGTTATAGTACAAATAATTTTGAATTCAAGTTTTAGGAAGTTATTTTTATACTTTTAATATGCCATGTTAGAAATAAACTGTTAAATGCTTATTATTGTTTGGTTTGTATTTACTTGCATCCTCACCCCCTCCAAGCTACAGCTCAGTCACTCGTCGTATGTCTGTTATCATTCAGTACATATTTTATCCAATTTTTTTATCTTCAGTATGGTATGGATGGTTAAAGTCGTAGAAATGTTGGGAAAACTTGTGAGAGGTCAGTGAATTGTGCGGTGCATTCATTATCTTGGTGTATCCCAGCTTTTTAGTATTGCTGCAGTATATGTATATCTGTGTGTTGTGACTTTGTTTCGGGCTTTGAGATTGTTATTTTTCAACCCACATGCCACTTTTTTTTCTCATGTGCCATATCTGTAGAGAAAACTTTTTAATAGTATTTTGTAGATTTTTTTTTACAACGTAAAAAAATCATCTATAAATGAAAGTGATGTTATTTCTTATAAAATAAATTTTTAGTTTTTAAGGAAATAACATAAAATAATTTAAAATGTTTGCATGTACTGTTGGTGTCNTCTTATAAAATAAATTTTTAGTTTTTAAGGAAATAACATAAAATAATTTAAAATGTTTGCATGTACTGTTGGTGTCTGACTTTGTGAGGGCTGGTCTCCTTAGTCCTAGTTCACCTCCCTCTCCCCTCACAACCCCCTGGGTTTGACCTGTCGCGTACTCTCCTTCGACTTCAAGGTGTACCGTTGAACGATGTGCTACACATCCTGCAAACAATCGACCGACCACTTCAAACAGAAGAGTTTGAAAGGTACGTCAACACATCTATCGCCGCCATTTTTGATTTGTAGCATTGTTTGTTGCGTGCCAGCGTACGGTACTAAATGTTCTGGGTTTGAGTAACGAGCAAAGTGTAGATGTATTCATTTTTTCAGCTGCACGTCTTTGAAAATGTATTGGCATGAATACAAAATTATTATAAAGGTGAGTGGGGATAACTTTAATATCATAGACAGTACTAAAAATGAATGTCATATTTTTACTAAGTTTGTCAAATTATTTTATTTAGTATCAATTGCTACCAGCAAAAAGCAATTTAACATAAATTAAGTAGTAGTTTCACTATAATTGCATAATTTTATTTAAAACTATGCATTAAAATTTATAACCAGTGAGACTCTTTGGACTTGTGACCTTGTAAATATGAATTGGTTAGAATTTTAGATCATTAGTAATTTCATGGCAGAACTTGTGTGTAGTTTCATTTACTAATACTTGGGCGAACCCATTTTAAATTTCCCGNTGAATTGGTTAGAATTTTAGATCATTAGTAATTTCATGGCAGAACTTGTGTGTAGTTTCGTTTACTAATACTTGAGCGAACCCATTTTAAATTTCCCACGCCCCTGACTTGGTGCGCGTTCGTCAGTTGTCAACGCTGTCTCAAGGGTTGGCAGTCCTGAGCTACAGGAAGAAGAGGGCAGTTTGATGTTGGGCATCATGGTGGTAAGTTGAGTCGTGTGCAGCTGCTGCCTGTCAATAGTTTTCTCGCTGAAATTCGTGGTATGGTCCACTAGTGGCAATTTAAATTTNTCGTGTGCAGCTGCTGCCTGTCAATAGTTTTCTCGCTGAAATTCGTGGTATGGTCCACTAGTGGCAATTTAAATTTGCCACAACAGAGACAATTGTGCGAAAATATGAGTTAGTTAAGTTATTTGTTCACCAATGCCAGTAGAATATTCCTGAAAAGCGGAATCAAAAATAGTCTACATATAATTTAATTCTNGGTTATTTGTTCACCAATGCCAGTAGAATATTCCTGAAAAGCGGAATCAAAAATAGTCTACATATAATTTAATTCTTCAAGTTTCCAACACAGCTAGAATTTCAATCAATCTTAATGTATATAAGTTGTTTATTTTGTCTTTATTTTCTGCTGGAGCAGTTAAGTAAATGTTTTGCGTTTTGTACCACATAAGTACTGCAAATATTTACACATTTCAATATGCATATACAAAAGCAGTTATAATTCTACCTTAAATATATTTACAAGCTAATTGGTAATGTGAACTGACTTGACTATAAAGTATTAGAACACACAATGATTTGTTTGGACGAGTCTTCATAGCCTATGTGGGGTGGGTGAACTGAGATGGACATGGAGCAGCACCTAAACGCAAGGGTGGGGGAAACGGGAGACCCCCGAGATAACCCACTAACTACGATTGCCATATGCAAAAATCCCGGTTGACATCGCCAGGAACCAAATCCGGATCGCAGTGATGGCAGACGAACGCTCTGGCACTGCCTCAACCGCGGCCCTCGACATGCTGTGATAACATTTGTGAACTGAAAACTTTTTTCAAGAAGCAACTTCCAGAAGTCAAACTAATGAAAATAATTTAATAACATGAATAGTTAACAGCACTAATTTACACACGTTATATTAGAAAACTGTAAAACTACTTGCCATAGATTGAATAGACAAAGGACGATGAACAAAAATAAAGAAATCATTAGGCCTCCAAAACACAAAATTTAAAAATTGCAGTGACATAATCGGTTAACAACCACCAATTTACAAGTATTATAATTTAAAAAGTAATCAACGATTGAACACAGTTTAATAGTATATGATTAGGACAACATGATGATAATATTAAACGATAAACAACCCAAGATTTTACAAATAAGCATAACTATTGAAAAATACTGAGGTACAAGTATTCATGTAACCAATAATGTTACGGTACACAGTGACTACAAGAATGAGCAGTGATACCAAGATCATGGTGTGGGGAACAAAAAGTCAAAATATGGGAAAAGATACTGAAATGTTCAGTTTAAAATAAATCTACTTATTTACAAGTATTCAGAATTAAAACTATTAATTGCTCAAATGACACCATGTANGTTCAGTTTAAAATAAATCTACTTATTTACAAGTATTCAGAATTAAAACTATTAATTGCTCAAATGACACCATGTAACATTCGTGATTCCAGTTGCTTCGACAAAAAAGATTGTATGTAATACGTAGTGTAAGTAAATATAAAAGAAAGACANACATTCGTGATTCCAGTTGCTTCGACAAAAAAGATTGTATGTAATACGTAGTGTAAGTAAATATAAAAGAAAGACAATGTATGTAATAGTATAAGTACAAATATAAGTGGATAGCAATTTTACAAACTGATAACACATACTACGAATATGTCTAAACATAGCAGTGTTAATGTTTATTGACTGTTTTTGAGGAAGCTTAGGGAAAAGTAAAACTATTCCTAGCTCACTAATTAAAAGGTGATTAACAAAACTAATTAATGACACTGTAGAGTACATGTATCAGCAAGATATAATGTAGTTTCAATATTTTCAATGGCTTACTGCAGCTGTAATGGTGTGCATTTTTTTTCTTTCATCATCTGTGTCATCGCTATCGCTATCCAGTTTGATTAAGAATTCATCTACTGCTAACTTCATGAGGCAGTCGTTCTTCCAGTAATCTTCTCCAATTCCTTCAACGTGTCTGCAATATCCCTCACTTCTATTGTTAGCCTCTGTAAGACTGGCAGTGATAAGTCTCTAGTCTTGTTGTGAGCTCTGATATGACGTTTAATCATAGCCCAGGCTAGTTCTATGGCAATTAAATCACACATATAAGGGGGCAAAGTACAGTATGGCCATGTTGCTAGAATACCCTGTTGACAGCTAATATTTTCTCTCTTGGTCAATGGTTTTCAAGAAATTCAATAAGAGTAGCTATTCTCATTGTTTCGTCACAAGAGACCCCTTTTCCTTGTAGCCACACCACAATTTTTTTCTTCTTCATATTTTGACGGTGGCCTTTCTACTTCCAATAATATGGTGCAGTTTCCATAACTATCACAGAATTTGGTGGCAGATTTGGTAAAACTTGCTGCCATATCCACGTCTCAAAATTCAGAGCATTCATCTGCCTGTGATAATTGTTGTCTAATTTGCCTGATAAATTAACTGCTGCATTACCACTTTCTACCAATCCTTCATTACCTTTTTTTTGCCAGCACTTCTTAAATGTCAAATTAGTGTCAATCTACGTTTCGTCAATGTAAAATATGTTCTTGCCTTCTCTTCTCAGCTGTTTCATTTGTAATGATGCAGTTTATAATAATTTAAATCGGGATATTTGGTTGATTTTCTTTTGTTTTGCAAGGCTTTGTAATATTTTATCAGTTATCAGTATTAAACGTTTTGGCCGTGTTAGTATGTTTATCTGTCATACGTTTGCCTTTTCGGACATCTTAGTTTTTGTTAGTGTCAGCATTTGTAAATAAAAGCTTTTACCACTTTAGTAGACATGTTCTAGAAGTTTGATTATTTTTTACTACGGCGCAGTTTGGCGTGGCGTGGGGAATTGTTGCGACGGGGGTCACACAGGTTTTCAAAGGGATTCTGGGCCACGCCATGCCCTTATTTGGTCACGTTTTTGGCACCCTCTGGGGCGAGGAGTGGGGGTAGGCATGTAGCGACTTTAACCCTGAGTGCCTACCGCCCGCTAACAGAGTAGGACCAGTTCGCGAGGAAGATATTTCTGTTCAAGAGTGGAAATTATCGCCCATACCGGCAAGTACCCGCAACCAATTTTGGCCAACAATTGTCTTCTACGAAATTATTTCCGCAGGTGTGGGATGTCAAAAGGGTGTCAGAAGGGAACTAAAGTCCCTCCTGCCTTCATAATTTTATCTTGCTGCACGAGTTTTTAGTAAAATTAATAAATTATCTACTGTGGCAATGATCTTTCCCGGTTAGTCTGGTAAAACTGACTGTTCGTGACTCTGCATACTGGAAGATTGTGTGTGAACTGTTTCATTTGAATTTTAAATAAAATTACAGAGGAAGTAAATGGAGAATTGAATTTATTTTATTTTTTATAGGGAGTCTTTTANTTTGAATTTTAAATAAAATTACAGAGGAAGTAAATGGAGAATTGAATTTATTTTATTTTTTATAGGGAGTCTTTTAAGTTTCATGTCTATACCGAATTGAGTAAAACATAGCTGCATCTTTTGTGATCTTTTTCACAAGAAGCCCATGTCTTTGAGCAGTCTTCGTAGNATTTGAATTTTAAATAAAATTACAGAGGAAGTAAATGGAGAATTGAATTTATTTTATTTTTTATAGGGAGTCTTTTATGTTTCATGTCTATACCGAATTGAGTAAAACATAGCTGCAAAATCCAGTCGCCAATTCTGACAACTGCGATACTACACATTGTTGTCAAATACTTTGAATACCACACAACGATGTCAGCTCTTTCAACAAGAAACACCCGCTTCTTTTGTGATCTTTTTCACAAGAAGCCCATGTCTTTGAGCAGTCTTCGTAGAGACGACTGACTCCAATTCCACCCAGTCTTTTCACGCAGAACTGGCATAAGTTTGCCTACAGATGATACAATTTTCTTGACAATGTAAAAATCTCTAATAGTATCCTTTATCACACGCCTGTCAAAGCTATCAGTAACAATTTTCATAGTTTTTAGCCTGAAATGACAGAAAAATTTATACGTAACTTCTTTTTTAAGCACTTTGTTTAAGGTTTACTGTACACAATAAAAACATATAAATGTATACCGGTATTGCATGTCCCAAAGCTTCTGAACAATAAGTAAATGAAAGAATGAATGAATTTCACTTCCCTCGGAATTTGTACTCTGAAATACAGTGTAACCGCGTTATAACAATAGTCCACAATGGCAAAATAAATTATCGCTATAGCGAGTTATCGTAATAACAAAATTTTGAGTGTGCGTAATTGTTATTATTGTATTTGCCCGTGCAGATCCTGTGTTTAGAGAATGCCATAAACTACATGTATGCAGTGAAAAGTTAGTACAAAAAAATTTTCTACGTCTGACAGCGGCATTATGTAACGACCAGCATACGCGACGTTGCTTCCTCCTCCACCAAATTTGCAGGGTTGCGGGAGGGAGTTAGTTGCCTACCAATCTGAGCGCTACTTCACTCATTGCCTCTTTCTTTCACACACACAAAGTCTGGAGATCACTGACCTTACCTCCCTACTTCCCTCAGCCTTGGTCAAACTTNCATTATGTAACGACCAGCATACGCGAAGTTGCTTCCTCCTCCACCAAATTTGCAGGGTTGCGGGAGGGAGTTAGTTTCCTACCAATCTGAGCGCTACTTCACTCATTGTCTCTCTTTCAAAGTGTGTGTGTTTCAGTGGAGATCACTGACCTTACCTCCCTACTTCCCTCAGCCTTGGTCAAACTTTGATTCCTGTCTCAGTCCTCTGCCCGATACTCTTTCTCCTCTCGGCTCTCGTTCCTCCTTCTCGACTCTTTCCTCACTACCTCTTCTNTCAGTCCTCTGCCCGATACTCTTTCTCCTCTCGGCTCTCGTTCCTCCTTCTCGACTCTTTCCTCACTACCTCTTCTTCTCCTGTCTCGCCCCTCTGACGGCTTCCTTTCTCTCCTGTACCTCGTCACTCCTACTTATTCCACCATCCACGGCAATCACGTGCATCCTCGAAGCTTGCATCCTGTCTTGCCGCAAAGCAGAGCTTCCACATGTTTAAGTTTCCCCTCCACTCCCTATCCCATTCACGTTGCCAATCAATTAATTCCTCCAAGTCTTCTTTGTTTCCGTGTATGGCAGAGGATAACCAACCTCTCAGATGAGAAGGGAAGAGAGGACACTTTTTTTGACGGGTGACATTCAAGCACGGCAAAAAAAAAACCTGTCACTACGTAAATGAAGCAAAAAGAAAAAGTAAGCTGGCCTCCCACCGCAGTTGTTGACGTTCTTTTAATGACCGGAGGTACCTCTATCTTACAGCACGTCACAATGTTTTGGCTTTTAGCGCCTAGTTATTTAATTAAAAGTATTTTCGAAACATATCACAATCACCACACATTAATGTAAAAGAATAATAATTTGGTACATACTAACATGGTGCCACAAATTGTTGGTGCAATTTTATTTTTAAAAAAAAGTATTTCTGGTACTTGTTGCAAAAATCATGGTGCGCATTATACGCGAGTAAATACGGCATCATAAACAATGTAGCATTGTCTAACAACTGTTAGACGTAATCATGCTTTTCCCCTTACANGTCTTCTTTGTTTCCGTGTATGGCAGAGGATAACCAACCTCTCAGATGAGAAGGGAAGAGAGGACACTTTTTTTGACGGGTGACATTCAAGCACGGCAAAAAAAAAACCTGTCACTACGTAAATGAAGCAAAAAGAAAAAGTAAGCTGGCCTCCCACGGCAGTTGTTGACGTTCTTTTAATGACCGGAGGTACCTCTATCTTACAGCACGTCACAATGTTTTGGCTTTTAGCGCCTAGTTATTTAATTAAAAGTATTTTCGAAACATATCACAATCACCACACATTAATGTAAAAGAATAATAATTTGTTACATACTAACATGGTGCCACAAATTGTTGGTGCAATTTTATTTAAAAAAAAAAAGTATTTCTGGTACTTGTTGCAAAAATCATGGTGCGCATTATACGCGAGTAAATACGGTATCATAAACAATGTAGCATTGTCTAGCAACTGTTAGATGTAATCATGCTTTTCCCCTTACACGCCTGGCACATGATGATGCGATGAGCTTTCAAGAGGCAAGAATCTTCCTATCCCCACAACATAAAAGGAGCAATAGGCTGCTAGCATCTCGCCGCCCCCTGCTACATTCAACAGTACCTACCATTCCCCTCCGTCTACTTCTATTCTATATCCAGCGTACCTCTGGCATTGCAAATGAATGTATGTCACTTGCAGTACAACGTTTTTAAACGTTTAAAAAATACGAGTTTACAAATTTTCGTATTGCTATAGCAAAAGTTTTCATTAACAGATTTGCGTTAAATAACAAAATAAGTACCTTTCAAATGATTCAGCAAATGACGGTGCATTTAAAAACTATCACAATAGCAGACGTAAAGCTGTAGGCCATACTCGTAATAATGCGGNTCAGCAAATGACGGTGCATTTAAAAACTATCACAATAGCAGACGTAAAGCTGTAGGCCATACTCGTAATAATGCGGTTCCACTACGTGGATTTATTACCATATTTCTTTGTTTGATATAGGTAAATAAAACAAAATATCAAAGGCCTTTTCTTTAAAAAATATGTTTTAGATGGAGTTTCGATGTTTGCTTATAGCAACACAAACTGTATGTGTAAAAGTACCAAAAAAAGAATTTTTCCGTCTAAAAATGTCATATGTGTGTGTGTGTTTGTTTTTATTGATTTTGGACTGCCAATTGTGCAATTAACATCAATATAAAAATTTCCATATTTAGTAAATTTTAACAGAAACTTCTAATCTTCAAATACAATAACGAGTATCTTCAACATGTACATTAAAAATTGCAGTTAAGTAACAACGAGGACTGCGCCAAATTTATAATTTTTAAATAAAATCTGTTGAACAGTTTGGTTGACTGCATATATTACTGAAATGTCACGAATGACACTTTACTAATGGTGCAATGTTTTAAAAGCATACCAGTTCAGCCAAAAAAATAAACCTTACCTTTGATGCTGTTACGTGAGGTATTTATCTTTATCTGTCAAAGTGACTAAGAATAAATGCATCACATTGCAGATGTAATAAGGACTCAGATTGGCTGGCACATGAAGTGCATTACAAGGGTGTGGTACAAAACACATGATTCCAAAATAGCTGGACATTTTGTAATGGCGTCCAAACACCATGTTTAAAGTTCTCATTCAAACTCCAAGAAATATTTTTTGATGTAAAAATGGTTAAAACTGGTGCTTTCAGAAACAGTTTCAGCAACAGATTTTTATATGCAATAACTTAAAGAGTTGTCTTCAGAAACATATCGTACTTTCTTCTTATTAGTGTGCCTCTAAAATAAATAGGTTCACTGCGGAAAGTCACGTGTAGGCGAGTCGCCGGCAAAGAGACATCATGTAAGTTGAGCGTCTTGTGGGTACAAGTGAAAAAGCTAGCGAGGAGTGAGAAAGAGTTCGCCTTAGCGTCCGCCTGTTTTGAGGACTCGATTGCACAAAACCATTGCAGGTAGTCTGAACCCTTAATAGGAGACACAGTGAACAGTGTAAGCATTGTTTTCTTACCTTTGCTTTCCTGGAGTTGTTTGAGGCTCGCCAGGTCTCTATCTGCTTTGTTTGCTAATTCTTTTTATAGGTGCCTTACTTACTCCCATGTACTTTACAATTCTCTTGGTATCTTTGTTTTTAGGAACCAACAAATATTTATTCTTTGTGTTTTAATCACAAGTTTCTGCAATACTCCAGATGATTTTTGTTTCCTTGCTGTGTATGACTTGTTTATACCTCTTAGGCCACGCGTGGTGCTTGCCGTTGTTCACGGTCCATCACTACTGCGAGGAACGAGGGGGANTTGTTTATACCTCTTAGGCCACGCGTGGTGCTTGCCGTTGTTCACGGTCCATCACTACTGCGAGGAACGAGGGGGAATGTGTTTTGTAAGGCACGGAGTGTAGGCATGGACATTTTCTTCCTAAACCCCGAACCCCCCTTGGCGCAGGCTTTCCTCACCCCCGTGCTGCAAGCCATGACGAGTCTTGTTGACAACAGTACATTGGTCAGGGAAAAGTAGCATGATACCTGGAATGCTGGATGAAGATACACCTTGCCACCCTGGCTATCAGGTTTGTACTGTAGTGTGCCGATTNGCATGATACCTGGAATGCTGGATGAAGATACACCTTGCCACCCTGGCTATCAGGTTTGTACTGTAGTGTGCCGATTGTTCTTAGTCAACAGTGAGGTGTAGTTGAGTAAGTTGGAAAACTGAGAAGATAAGCTTCTGCTACAGGCCAAGGTGGTTGGTGTATTAGCAAGGGCGTTGCCACATGTCGCTGGCATATGTAACTTGAGTTCATATTGTAAAATTCTGTACCACCTCTGTATTAAGTACTCTGCGATGCCATGGTCAAAACCTGGCTAGTCGTGCGAGGTGATGCTAACATTAAACGTGATGATGTGTGCGTGCACTGCGCTTCATTTGAAAGTGAACTGTTCAGTGACCATGATAAATGAGATGATTTGCTTTGACAATTGCAAAATTATGCCAATAATCAAAATTTTCTAAAATTGTGAAATGTTAAATGAAAGTGGAAGAAATTTGGATTTACATCCAACTGGAAAGGTGAAATGTTTTGAAAGTATAATGCAAGAGTTGCAACAGTAGTATTACTAAAATTTCAACTACAATTATCTCTGAAAACTTTAAAATGTATTAGAAATGACCTCTGATCCTACAAAACAATCAATTATTTGTGAAAATTATTTATTAAACTGAAAATAGTTAAATTATAAGTAATAGCATACATAACTTAAATTTTTATTTCTCAACGAGAATTTGTGCATGCTGGAGAACATTCAGCCTACTTGAGAGCATTGTCGGATGTTGCCAGTTGATTATGTCACTGGTCCAAACGCCATCGGTATTCCAATGGCTGAAACACACACACACACACACACATTGCAGGTTGCAAAAGGCTGTATTGTGCTGCACTTTGAGAATGCTGTTCCCTGCTGATGGGCAGGCGCAGTCGAGCAGTTACGACAGAAAAGTCATATGTGATGGACCTGATTGATTAGTCAAGAATGACAAGGTGAGTCTTAGCCTTCACCAGGGGTGTGTTATCACAGTGAAATATGTTTTTCTTGAATTTGGAAATGGAAATACAGAATTAAACCAGAGGAACAACGCACCATGTTTGTACACTCACTTTAATAACATTTTGCATGAGAACTATTTCTTAATAAGCATTACCAATGCACCTGTTTTTTTTTTTATTAATATTAACTACAAATTAACTATTAAAATTTATACATGAATGATGATTTTAATTTAACAAGAAATAAGGTACTTATGTTAACCAATGTTTTAAACATTATTGATACANATACATGAATGATGATTTTAATTTAACAAGAAATAAGGTACTTATGTTAACCAATGTTTTAAACATTATTGATACACGACTTATTTAGTCATCCAGTAAATTATTTGCCACACAAATATTTTATCCAATTTATTTTATTTTACTCTTTATTTTCAGTATGGTGTGGATGGTTAAGGCCAGTGACGAGGCTGATGTCACCATGCTTCACCCCTACCTTATCCATGCACCGTGCTCTCATCAGCAGGCGAGAGAAAGAAAGGCTTTGTTACCCGTAGAAACTGGGCCCAAATATTTCCCTGCTGAACCATAATGACACAAAGAGGAGGGAGTTATACAGGTCCGGGTGTTATTCCCGAGTAAAGATGGTACTTGCATTTATGAAATGTAATGCTGAAGGTTGGAAAACCAATTGTAGAAACCTCTGCTTCCAACTGGGATCAAGTTACTGGCTTTGAGAAAGGAAGTGAACTACAAACCTGGAAAAGCTGTTGGTCCGACGCGTGTGCCTGGAGAGGTGGACCCCCGAAGGTCCTTGGCAGGCTCGGTGATGGAGTTGCTGAGGAAACGCCTGCGCAGGTCACGGTAGCGCTGCATCTCGTGCTGCGCCGCGACGTGGACCGAGTGAGTGCGTGCTGACAGTGTGACGAGCGTGTCTGTGATGCGCCTTAGTGCAGTGTGTAGCTCTACCGCACACAAATGCAACCCTCTTGTAGATATGTTGCTCTCGTGCATTATTGCATTTTAAAGTTCTCCAAGAATGAAAAACAAGTGTTGAATACATGCCATATTTACCCACGTGTAGGGTGAATTCTACAAGACCTCCACATTTATACTTTGGTCTACAGGAGAAATTTATACCTCTACAGATTACTTGGCATGTATTTAATCTAGGCACTAAATTAAAGGTTTGACAAAAGCAGTCTCAAATACATGAAAAACTAATGATTTCATGCTTTTTTTTGTTTATTCTTATATTTTTCTAATTATAAAGCACTTTTTTTTAAACATTTTTAAGAATTGGTTAAATGGCTTGCACTGTTATGAAACAGAGGCCTACATCTAGCCAAACAATGCTGACTTAACTTGCTACTACATGAGCAAAAATGATATTATTGACGACTTGAGCACATGAGGCATGGGTTGGGTATAATGACTACATGGAACTAAAACTGAGTTCCTGAAAATATGTATGTAAAGATCATAAAATATGGGTTTGCTGTTTTTGTATACAGTTGGTACATTTCCTTTATACTATATACACTACACCTCTCTGCTCTAAAAATTATGTTAATATGAATCCTGAAACATGATATTTTTGTTTGACTTACAACATTTATGTATACTAAGGTAACTGGTGTCAGGCTCTGCAAATAATATTCTTGTTAATTTTTTGAGATCAGCAGAATAAATTCACTAATGAAAAAAACATGCTCATGTTCACTAAGCATACTGGTCTTCCATATTACTTCACTGCAACGTACTGTAACACTGTGCAGAAAGTGCACATCTTGCACAAGGAAAGACGTCTGCAGAGAGAGAAAAAGTGTGTGTAGTGAATATTTTGGTAATATTATGTTATACTACTATTTCACTTCCTGTTAGTCACCGACATGATTTTTTCCATCTAGTTGGGATAGTGTGGAATAGTCTCTTACATTAGCAGCTAACTCATTTCCATTAGAAAGTTATATTCGGTTTTTTAATTTTGCGGTCTTCAAAACTTCTGTATTTACTTCATGTTCGAATATCTATTTCCTATATCATTCTAGACTTGCTCAAAAAAGCAATGTAGTTTTTGAAAGCCAACAGCCTTAAATTTTTTTCGCTCCAGCACAAAATGTGCTACATATATCATTGTATGTATTTGAGTAGTGGAGTGTCATCTGTAGAAATGGTGGGTAATATTCTATTTTACTTACCTGGGTAAATAATATGCTAACAACTTTATTTAAAAATTTAAAAAAGTAACATGTTAGTTGCAGGGGGCCATGGTGATGCTGCAGTCAAAAGACTCGCCTGCTACCTTGAGGAAGCGGGTTTCATTCCTGCCCGGATGTTAACGTATGGGTAATATGGCGGACATAACAGTTCGCCGGCGAGATTTCTTGGTATGCACTCATTTCCCCTGCCTTTGCATTCCGCTGCTGCTCCATCTGTACCTCCCTTCATCCTCGCCGGCTCTCAACAGCTCCCTGTTAAGAACCGACCAACACCTCTCAACTCATTTTTCTGATGGAAGTTACTGAATTGTACTTAAATTATGTAATTCTTTTACATTACCATATTTCCCTATCTTACATTAATTATGCTGCAATAAATATTGAACACGGAAGTTAGACATGTAATTATCGAAGATCCAAGTACAACAAAATTACTTGTGACGTCAAATGTTTGGGATGTTGGTTAATCAACATTGCAAAAGTCATGAGTCCTTAGGTCATGAACACTAAGATGTCCTCCCCCATTGTTAGAAGAATGTTGAAGAATCAACACAAGCAAATATTTCCGGAGACAAGAGGCATGACACATCTTCCAAGTACAGATGTTTGGTGGAGTTCCAGCAATGCCATAAGCCATCCAGTTTTCTCTTCTCAACTTTAAGCAGTGTAATGACAAAATTATACAGTTTAGCTAATTTGTAGTATCCAACAGCTGCTGTGTTTAAAAAAAAAATAATTTGTGCCCATAACCAGGGGATGCTTGTGGTCGAGTTTCACTATTGTCCGGGTATCTTGTCACTATAGAGAATACCTTCTGGGGTTAACTTCCTTGGCTCATATGATGACTGCAAGTACCGGCGGGCTTCATCTATGGCGATAGATATTCTTGTGCACTCGGCGAGGAGTGGGGCAGCAAGGTTGTGAAGGTACTGCAGGGGCTCCGTACTTGTCAACTGCAGTGCTGGTGGTGCATTGTGAACACGTCTTACCATCTCCACATCTCGGACGCACTGCAAATGTGAAACGGGTAGTAACACGAGTTAATTGTACTTGTCAACTATTAGGTTACACTACATTAAATTCTCGGCTAAGTGACCTGTGCAGCCGGGGAGGCTTGGGTCTCAATTGCTAGCATAACTACTGAGAGGAGGCGATGAACCCTGATGCCTCACAGTCTCTAGCTCGGCAGATACTGGCACCAGCACCTCCCTACGGCCGTGGAGCCAAGACCCTATTCACGGGGTTACTTAGTGGTGTGGAGACAGGTAGTTTGGCTTAGGCGGGATCACAATCGCCAGATGGTTGGTTTTGAGCGGGGCTGGTCTGATGATCTGGCGAGAGTTTATCTTAGTTGGTGCGAAGATAATGGTGATTGCTTGAGTCTGACCTCGTCGGGCCAAATTGTATATAACTGTTGAGGTGGTGCTAGGTGGAACTTGTTTGGTGGTTGGCCAAACAACAGCTGTGGCAGGAGTGGTAGTAACATGGGTGGTCGAATATATGCAGGTCTGGGGCGAGGCAGTAGCGAGATTGCTTTAGGAACTGAGAAGCAGCCTTGCATGTAGCCAGGATCGAACCCTGGTCTGACTTAGTGACTCCTGCCAGGCTTCCTGTCTATTTAAACATCCGTCTGCCAAGCAACTCCAACCCTCAACTGGGTCTACCTACTTCCTGGTGAGCTTTCCGAGTGGCCTTCGAACTCCCAGCTCTCCATTGAGGCATAGTGTATGATAACAGAGAAAGGGGAAGAGAGTGGGTGTCCTATGAGGTACTGCACATGCAGCAATTTACATAAGAAACAGGAAGGGTGGGGGATACGTGGGGCCTTGACGGTCCTTCTAGAAAGTCTACCTATTTCCAGCACCAACGCTCTGCCAGGCTTGTGGCCACTTCTGGGTGTTCTAGAGGAGCACGGTGTAGTTCATCCTTTAGCCCCATGAATGTTCACAAACTCGTTCTCTAATGGAACCATTTCGATCTCCCTAGTGTGGGTTACCCTCAAAAAGCAGGACTGATGCTGTCTGGTGAATTCACAAGCAAAGTACACTAAGGCTCTAGCACTCTCTGTGGCGACTGATCTGGTGGGATCTGCGTTTGCGTTGTCACCTTTGGAGCAGGGTGCAGGATTACACAAGCCTGAATGGCATGGAGTGGGGTGCTCCCCACCCATGCCTTCACTCGGAAGTAGTAGAGTGGATGGTGAACGAAATAGGGCTAGCAGTATGCAAATTTCAGAAAACTAGGAGGTGTAAGTTTGAAATGAGCTGACTTGGATTGTGCGCTTGTTTAATATGTTATAATATACAAGACACACTCCAACCTGTACCCAAAGTGGTTGCCTGAAGAGTAGAGCTACGTTAGCGAAGTGTGTGCCTGTCACTGTAATATGAGTTCACTGAGCCAAGGGTGACCCCTGCAAGTTAGGCATAAAGCTAGCATGGTGATGCCAACGCATGACAATAGTAACTGCTTATGCATCACAGAAGCGAACTAGCAGCTAAACGACTGACTAGCAGGTATACTACAGCATGGCCAGGAAACTGACTAGTGAAAAGCCCAAGGTGGAGTTCGAAGCCTCTTACTGTATATACCATCCTACCAGTGGCAAGCAAGGAGTGTGTGGGTGAAGGGTGAGAGAGATGGGGAGTGCCATCCCTCTGTGCAGCCAAGCGGCATGCAGTCGGCGCTGCAAGAGAGGTAGCAGGCACAGCTCCCAGAGAGTTTGAGTGCAAACTGCGCAAGTATGCGTGGGTCTTGGAAATGACCTCCTTTCATGCAGACTCGATGGCATGTGATAGCATAATCGTTACACCTTGGGAGGCCTTGGCTGTAGCAGAAGCTCAAATGGATTAAGATGTCACACGTGGTGCCTCAAGTCACCCTCCAACCATTAGCCAGAGCCACAGGTGTGAAGTAGGCGGTATGTACATCCTCGATGAAGGCTGCAGGGCTAACTGTAGTCAACTGGTATTGCTTCACACACACACACACACACACACACACACATATAGATAGAGAGAGAGATAGATAGATAGATAAAGATATATTTATATTCCTGTCACTGTATGGACTAAGGAAATAAAAGTTCAATCTCTTGAGATCTGAAGGATCCTGTTCCTACATTCAGAAATGGTCCTGTGGTGCAAATTGGCTGAAGGCCAGAGTAGTAAACATTCCCATTAAAGATTACTTACATATGTTGCAAAATGTGGAATAAAGTTCGCAAAATCACAGGTCATAGGAAACCATGTAAAAAAGATATGAACTCCTAACTGTTTACAAAAACCCTTTCCTTAGAGAAGCTACAGGTTTCAGGCTAAAACTAACTTGTTGACTAGCTTTCATAATTGAAGAGCTACTTTTCTCCAATAATTTGGCAACTTCTACAAACAAGAAGTTCAAATTAGCTAATACATACATAAAGGTAGTTGGTACACTTCAATATTGCAGATAAAATAAAAGTATTTAGGTTTGAACCTAGTATACATATGTCTTTGACAGAAATTTTCTGCAAGTTTGGATGGCCTAGATGTGTGGCCTGTAGGTCTTGCAAAATAAAGCCTCAATAAAATTCTAAAAAGTCTAATTTTGTGAGCAAAACAGAATTAAGAGTTAATGTGGCCCATAGGCCAGGCAAAACAGATTGTACACAATGTAATAGGTTTGGTTGTATACACATTACAACTGGTTTTACCCTGGTGAGGTTGCTACGAATGGGGGAAAACCATTGTTTATGCGACTCATAGACCAAAGGAGGCTTGTGCACATTTATGTACTTACAGTAACAATACAGAGGCAGTGAGGCTGTTCAGCAAAAGTACTTATTAAAGTCAGTCTTATCTATACACAGTCAGCATATGCTCTGCTCACAATTCATTATAACGATGCTACGGTGGCCTTGTCTATAGCACTGTGACGTGAACCGCACATTCACGAGTCCTTTTTCCCACTGAATGCTGTAGTATGTCCACATCAGACGCACCACACTGACAAGCTTGTGGGCACGAGTGCATTAGTGTTTATTATTTATTCAGTTTATTTCGTCAGTGTGTAATTAATAAATAATTTGTTTTGTCATCGGAGACAATCTGCCCAGCCGCAGCCAGAGACGTGTGACATTCTACATTTGGCAATGCTGTGGCTGGTGCTATGCAAACATTTAGAATAAGTATTATCATTTTTATTATGTATTTGTGTAAGGGTAATTATGTTTTCTTGTGTTAATTTAGTTCATATAATTTTCCATCCCCTAATCATCTTTCAGTGTATATTGTGTTTCACCGTCTCACCGCATGGCGTCGGCAGCGCCTAGGCGGCGGAAGCCGGCGCACATTTTCGCCCAGTATTCGCCAGGACTTCGACGAGCTTGGACGTTACGCTCTCCCCACTCCGCAGAAGCCCTAGCAAGGACATCATCTGTCGAACAGTATCCAGTCGCATCCATAACATTATAAATCATTATCATCATCTCTTTCCTTACTTAACTTGCATAGCGCCGAGGGGAGAGCGACGTTATTATTTATCGGGAATCAAAAGTGCATTTCGAGCTTCACATGATAAGACCACGTGGTCGCTTGTAGTTCCGGGCCATTCAGGCCA